>KN886964.1:10504-34328 GCA_000934455.1 Apostichopus parvimensis
TTTTTTTTTACTGATATTCAGTCAGAATAATATAACTTTTTCTATTTCACTAGTTCAATTTGATTTATTTTGGGTTATATTACTTCGTGGTAGGTAAATAAAGTGAGGTCCGCTCGATATCGATCGGAGTCTGAGCAGTTATTTCGGGTATAATAGGAGGATACTTTAGGCGGTTACGCATACAATGGAAAAGTTATATTATTATACAAACAAAGGGGAATCGGTGTGGAATAATATCACCTTTTCTATTTCATTTCGTTGCCTATCAAACCTATCAAACCTAACCGTAACGTTAACAATTCCCGAACGTTTCCTATCAAACCTAACCCCTAAAACACTGATCCATCCTCAAGTTTCCTTATTATTCGGTTCGTATCCCGTAACGTTAACAATTCCTGAACGTTTCATTTTGAAGTACAATATTTTTAATCAAGGTTGGGCGAAATGACCAGGCTGGTCGGGCGAAATGACCAGGCTGGTTGGGCGAAATGACCAGGCTGGTTGGGCGAAATGGTAAGGTTGGGCGAAATGGTAAGGTTGGGCGAAATGGTTGTTGGGCTTCCGTGTGACACATGCACGGTAAGCTTATTTATACGGGCTAATGAATTCTCTCGATGATAAGAGTTTTCAGACATAGGATCATTATTTAGATAACCTACAGTGTGTATCGATGCTATCCTATATATATACCACTGACGAAAAGGAAAAATAGAAGGTGTAATTATTTGCACGAGAGAACCAGTAAGACAACTCACCATAGTAGCATTGAGGTAGTCCATTTTCTCCTTCAGTTCTGGAGACTGAATATTAGCATATGGAAGCCCGACCATAATTACACACCTGTCGAGGGAATTTTTCAAGAGAAATAAAAAAAATTAACAGATACTTTGTAGTGAAAAAATGATTAAATGTTGATTATTTGAACTTGAGTTTGGGATGGCCTTTCTGCTGGTATAATCCAGTGATTATGTTAAACATCTTTTGTGCATAGATACGTTTAATAAAACTATGATAACATGTCATATTTTCAACTCCTCGTCTTATTATGTTGGTTATACATGTTGGGCCATGTTTTCTGAACATGGATGATAAAATATGAATGTACCAGAAACATAAAAATGAATGACATGGTCGATATAAATTTAACAACATATCCTGGGATAAGCAACTTGGAACATCTTACATTTATGTTGACTCTGACCAGAATATCCCTTTAGTCTTAATTTGGCTTCTTACTTATTTTTGTGAGAGCATTCATCTGTTTACCTTGTGGAATGGTTTTAATGGAGAATAAAACTAATATTTAAAGATCAATTTCTGAATCAAGTGAGACTTAACTAAAGTAATCTGTACAAGCAGTACCTGTTTGGGATGAGGACATTGTGAGGAAGACCCATATTTTATTTTGCATCTCAATCCTGTGATCAAACCCATTAGCAAGACAGTAGGGGACATTATCTAATCAAATATTACACATTTGGGTCATGTTATAGACCAAAGCCCAAGGATGCCCTCTGTAGGTTGGTCTACCTACCAACCTAATGAGTAAATAGAGAGGTAAACAATTGGGTGGATTGACCGATGAACGGATAGATGTACAGCCCGAAAGATACAACAGAGACATAAATAGACAGATGGATAGGTAGGTAGATAGATGGATAGGTAGGTAGATGGATAGAAAGATAGGTAGATCAGTCCATACAAATAGATGGAGTAAGATAAACCTTGACAATTCTCCTCCCCCCCCACTAAAAAAAAAGGAAGAAAAAAAAAAATCCCATTTTACACAATGTTGATGGATGGCAGTTTTCATTAATGTTTGGAGCAAAAATTAGACTTTAAAATTCTTGAGGTTGTCACTTGATTTAAACTTTCTGTACAGTCGATGTATATTGAATATTTAGATATACCTGCCCATATCGTCAGAGAAGTTTATTCCTTCGCTCATTTTACCCCCAACAACACAGAAAAGAATAGCACCATTTTGAGTACCTAGTGGCTTGGATGCAGAGTTGGTTTTCTAGCAGGAGAGATAAAAGAACAATTTTGTCACATGATCTTTGAAATTGTACTAGAATGTTTTTCACAAAGGTCTTGATTCTTCAACTCAATCACAATTTTAATGTAGTGTGGCCATTTCTGGAAAGTGGAAGAGGGTGGGGGAAGGGGGGTATTATAAAGTCCATTCAATGAAAAGCTTCTCCTTGGCCTATAAGTGAACCAAATCTGTAGATGTTACAATCTTTGAAGTTCAGAAGATTTTGCAGGTCATCAAAGATATACCCTAGTCTGCACCTAATATCACCAATGGGGACCTTGCTTTGTTGTTAAAATTGTCATAAACCCAACTTTTTTTTATGGCAAACATTTCACCCCCAGTATTTTAAAGTGTCTTTCAAAACTAAAGTTAAAAGTTACAGATCTCAAGTAATGTTCTTGTAAGGAATCAATCCTAGTGATCATTATTATATCATGTGTCAAAGTGTTGCTTAAAATACAATGCTTTACATAGAATTAGCAAAAAGCGGTGAATTGATATTTCTTTGTCAACTTTCTTTGTTTCCTTTGGGACCAAACTGTCATGAAAACACATGATGTGTATTAAACTTGTCTTCTAACCTTGATAACACTGGCAAATGACCCTAAGACTTGTTCAACCTGAGTGGCCTTCTTAGGTTCTTGGAATATTGCCTTTTTCTTTTCCAGCCTTGAGAGCACTCCAGTTTTGCCCCAATATGAATAAACATTCTCTGCATATTCATAAGAAGGGAAGAAACAAACCAGGCCAGCTGGAATGATTGTGGACAGGTTGACGAGAATTCGGCCAAGTTCATCGAGCTGGAGAAGACGAAAATATGGGAAAATACGAGTAAACTGGGAAAGGAAACCAACAATAGGATGACTGAATATGCATTATGCAAATTAGCCAAAATATGCAAAAAAAGAATATTTGCCCTGCAGCAAACAGGCACGATTCAGGACACTACCATCTTCCTTTCAGACCTACCATTCTGAAGTTGGTAATGTCAGTGTGTATAAGGGGGGAGGGTGGGAGGTGGTGGCTGTGCGAGAGGGAGGGGCAAAGTTAAAATGTTACCAATTGTTGGCAATTGGAGTAAAATGTAAGTCAGAACAATGTTACTTGGTAAATAATGTTTGATCGTTAAAATTACAGAAGGTAGATTAGATGCATAGGTACAGGGGGACGGATATGATGTGGATGAGTACAAAGTACAAAAGAAGCAGATTTTGCCAAATGTCATACCGTTTCAGGTTTGTTTCTAGACTGGAACGTAAACTCCATTTGTCTACCCGAGGGTCCATGTGAAAGACAAATTGGTAACAGGTGATCAGGTGGTATCACATGACCTGATGAAGAAAGGAAATTGATTGTGATGTCAGTTATAACAGGGATTAGTATCATATATTCCATGAAAATATAAAAAAGAAGAAGATTAAAGTGTATATAAAAACAAAACATGAACAATTATGAGCAAATAATTATTATTATTATAATACATAGTTCAGGCGGAACCACAAGTTATGAAAGCATTGTAGGCCAAACCTTAAACGGTACTTTTTTATTCCTCTGAAGATTAACTCGAACCAAACTTGACATTAAAGAAGCCACTTCCTATTTGAAATTAAAACTGGATAGTGTAATTTTTATATAGTCAGTCAATATGGACAGGCTAAGACTGTAGAAATGCAACTTATGACATCACAAGATCATTGAAGAACTCAAGAAAATTTAAGGTGTCGTCTAAAGTTTGGGGGTGCGAGAGATGCAGACACATTCATTTGATAGTAGTAGAGGGCAGCAAGCAACTAAAGGAAATATCTTTTAGCTTCATTATAACAAACCACACAGCCACCAATGATGGAGACCACCTTTTGTGATTGTTAAATTTGAAATGCACTGAAACACAAACTCTCCTTTATTTCCCTAGTAACACAAGTTCTCAAAATACTACCTGCAAACAAAGAAAATGGAGAGGGACTGGGGGGGGGGGGGGGGGGGGGGAAGACCCCCCAAAAAACGTATCCACCTTTGGACCCTAATCACTTATTATTCGGCTTGATACATAACACACCCTTTACTCATTTCCCTTTTGGTAAAATCCGTTTGCTTCATAAATACGTCCTATAAAATTGTAGCTTCTCATTCAAGATTTAGCCAAATCGTGGATACTCAGTCAAAAGTGTTAATCATATAAACTGATATATCTTCACAATTCATAAAATTTTGACTTCCTATTCAAGATTTACATCTTATTGCCGCTGATTGAGTGAAACGGACGGCGTTCCCATTATTGGCGAGTCGTCCACTCATGAAACTCACCGCAAGAGAACTCTAGTATTCGATCGGGTGACGTACTTGTGCAAGAAAACAGCTGGTGTTTGAACTCATCCAATGGTTGCATTGTACCCCCTGCGATAACCACTGACCTGGCCTTGGTGACAACTTCATCAAAATGAACTGCTGGATTGAGTAGTAAGAACTTCATACTCGCCTGACTCAGCAGCTCTGTGATCCCAAAAACAAAATCAGAGAAACTTTACTCAAAGAATTAGCCACAGTGTCTAGTTGAGGAGAATCCACACGCACATCAGGGGGGGGGGGTAGTTCTGAGGTGATTCACTCAGATGATGCTCAACCAATTTCAACTTACTTGTGACTTTTTTCTGACGATTTACAAAGAAATTAGGGAAAATGAATATAAGAAAAAGGGCTCATAAAGATTGAGACAGGCACAGGAGGGGGGGGGGCGGGGGAGGGAGGGACCTAGTATGCTATACATGCTATTATTTTGAAGAAGAAACCTGCCATATTTTAAGGATGGACTTCACCAATCACAGATGGTTGTGTGCCATTACTAAAGTGCACATAGTTTCATGTTTGTAGCAGATTCTCTCAAGTGACCAGAATACAGGAGCAATTCATGCTGCTTCAGGAAATCAGCTAGTAATGAGTCGATGCCAAGCATCTCATCAGTCCATTAGGCCGGATGCGTGTACTTCTGTTCTGAAGTTATCCCAAACTGACCTGCACATGGATATTTTCTTCTAAGGTATTATATATGTTAAAAGGAGACACAAACCCCAGACATTATTATTGATCTATCAGATAGAGATAACTGTCATGAACAATTTGACAAGTACAGCTAAAGATAATAATAATATAATAATTCCATTTGGGAAATATCACAGGTGTTATGTTTTTTCACAAACAAGGCTGAAGACTTGATCAAGTCCAAGACGACACCACTGAGCCAGATGTGCATTAATGTTTCATTTTTTTTTTTCTTTATCTTTTTGAAATGTTTATATTCTACAACAAAGGTGGGTGTTCCAGACAATTATTCTAAAATATTGAGTCTGGTTTTATGACCTAGTGATGCCATTGAAAGTATGAAACGAAAACTGTTAACATTCTACCGTGAAAGTAAGAAACAAAAACTGTTCACATTCTACGTTGAGAGTATGAAACGGAAACTGTTAACGTTCTACTTTGAAAGAACGAAACAAAAACTGTTAACATTCTACCTTGAGAGTATGAAAGACAAACTGTTAACATTCTACCCTGAGAGTATGAAAAAAAACTGTTCACATTCTACTTTGAAAGTAACAAAAACTGTAAACATTCTACCTTGAAAGTATAAAACAAAAACTGTTAACATTCTATGTTGAAAGTATGAAAAAAAACTGTTCACATTCTGCCTTGAGAGTATGAAAAGAAAGCTGTTAACATTCTACTTTGAAAGTATGAAACAAAAACTGTAAACATTCTCTTGAAAGTATGAATAAAAAAACTGTTAACATTCTACCTTGAGAGTATGAATAAAACACTGTTAACATTCTACTTTGAGAGTATGAAACAAAAACTGTTCACATTCTACGTTGAGAGTATGAAAAAAAAAACTTCACATTCTATGTTGAGAGTATGAAAACAAAAACTGTTCACATTCTATGTTGAGAGTATGAAAAAAAAAAATGTTCACATTCTACGTTGAGAGTATGAAACAAAATACTGTTAACATTCTACGTTGAGAGTATGAAACAAAAACTGTTCACATTCTACGTTGAGAGTATGAAAACAAAAACTGTTCACATTCTACGTTGAGAGTATGAAAACAAAAACTGTTCACATTCTATGTTGAGAGTATGAAACAAAAAACCAAACAGAAAGTAAATGGTTACAGATCCCAGTGGCAAGATGACATCACAGATCTATAAAAGTGACAGCCCCCCAGACATGACATTTAAACTGTGATACCTCCCAAATGTAGCAAGTAGCTGTTTCTGGTAGTTCTTCTTCACATAGATCTCTGTCATATATGTTAAAGATCATGGTTGTGTTTTGTGTCTCAAATTAACATTTTAATTACATGCAAATCGCCAAAAAAAAGGAAAATTTGCAACGTTTTTGGACTTTTGTAGTATTGTTTAGTACCCCCCAAAATGTATTCTAATCAAGCTAGGAAATGACATTAAAAAAAAATGCAAACTTGACTCTCAAAAGCTGTTTCAATACCATGCTATATTTTCTGCTATGAAATACCAAGACAAACTTTCATGCCAAACAATTAAACAGTAATAAAAAAGGAAATATAAATAAAAAAGAAGAAAAAGACACATGGAATGTACCTTTCTTGTATATGACAACCCTTCCGTCCCTGTCAGCATTAGTTAAGGCTTGCAGAAAGCTCTGAATATGCATGAGAGGGGAGGATGCCTCCGTAGATTCAAAGGAAGATCCACCTGGGCCAAATGGAAGAAAGGACAGATAGGTTTGGTGCTTGTGGAGACATTTGTATGTCAACCAAAGACTCTCAAGTTGCTGGTAAAACTTCCTTAATCACTTCAACTATTCTGAAGGTTAACAAAAATATAATTAACTTTATGAAAAAATCAAATAAAACTATCAGTCTTCTGTTGGGCTACTAATGATCTGTTTGACTGATAGTGTCCTGTACCACCATTAGTGTTCTGTGGCATTGTTACAGTTCTGTGGTGCTATCAGTCTTCTGTTGGACTACTAATGATCTGTTTGACTGATAGTGTCCTGTACCACCATTAGTGTTCTGTGGCATTGTTACAGTTCTGTGGTACTATCAGTCTTCAGTAGGACTATCAATAATATTCTCTAGAACTGTTACTGTTCTGTAGCATAACTAAATTTCTGTACACTGATAGTGTTCTGGAAGACTGTCAGTATATTGCAGGACTGTTAGTGTCCCCCCCCCTCCTGATGTTACTCTGAGAAACAGTAAGGATCATGCGGCATATAATAGTGTACTGTGAATCTTAAATTATTCTGTTAGAATGTAAGGGTTCTGTGAGAGTGGTAGACTAGTGTACTGTGAATCTTAATTATGCTGTTATAATGTAAGAGTTCTGTGGTAGACTACTGTACTGTGATTTTAATTATGCTGTTATAATGTAAGAGTTCTGTGGTAGACTACTGTACTGTGAATCTCGATCATTCTGTTAGGTAAGGGTTCTGTGAGAGTGGTAGACTAGTGTACTGTGATCTTAATTATGCTGTTATAATGTAAGAGTTCTATGGTAGACTAGTGTACTGTGAATCTTGATTACTCTGTTAGAATGTAAGGGTTCCGTGAGTGGTGCATTTCTTCACCTGCTTCATCTTTGATGTTTTTCTCGTTCTTCAAGCCTTTCTGCAGCTGTTGCTCCTTTATCTGTTTTAGGAAGTTGGACATTCCCATCGCTTGGGATGATTCTTTGATATCCCCCACCAACTTCACCTCTGAGTCCATTTTCTTTTCCACAAAACCGTTGAGCTTTCAAGAAAAGAGATAGACATATATTCGTAAATTTTGTAACATTGCAAACTTCCAATCAAACCAATCGGACAGTGTTTATCAGCCACAAAACATTGATGCTTTCAATGCATCCGATGTTGTCTGCTTGGTCATGCCCTATCAACAGTTTTAAGAACACTGCTAGTATGTATAGTAGTCCATTTCTTAATGCATTACAACATATTAAAATAAGTGGGGCACGTGACATATAACCAAGGGCGTAGGAACCGGGGGGCTGAGGGGGCGCCAGCCCCCCCAGTGAAAAATATGGTGGGGCAGAAGTATCATTCCGCCCCCCGCTCCGAAAAGTCAGAAAAGTCAGAAAACCCCTTTTTCATTTCCAAATGAGAAAAAAATCTCATTTGGAGCACCAAATTGCATCTAAGGCCAGGTGAAAATGCAAAATTATTTACAAAATGGAGTGGGTGTTGAAAGTGTGCTATATTGCACCAAATTGCATCTGAGGCCACCCTTAGACCCCTTCCCCCAGGCCGGCCATCAGTCTTCAGCCCCCCCACTCAAAAGTACCTTCCTACGCCACTGCATATAACTAAATGGAAATGATCCCTTTCATGGTGAGGCATTGATCACATAGTCTCGGAGGCCTAAAGGGTTCCGCAAGTTTCATGGTAGTATCATTGTTACCCAAAAATAAGGGATCCATTTTTTATTGGTGAAGCATCAACATTTAAACTTTGCCTTGAACACCCAGATGTAAATGTGTCTAACCAACTTTGCAGATTACAACAGGGACAGATGTTGTTATCCATATCCTTAAGTGATAAATTTAACTCTTAATCCCGTCTTTGTGGTGTAGTGAGAAATAATTCCTCGGCCTTCTACAGGAAAGTGACATTATCTGCTTGCGGGGTATTAAAGTAGATTTCATGGGAGGTGGACCAGAGCCCAAAAATCTAGTACCAAAATGCAAACAGCTGCTATAAAAATGATCCTGGAATATGTGCCATTGAGGTATTATTGAGATAGCATTGCTAGAGGATACACAGAGAGGGTAAAATCAACCTTCTTTATTCATGACTGTTTTTCACATTGGTACTTTTTAACAATTTTCCTTCCAATTCTTTTTTAGTTTTCTCTTGATATAAAGCGAGAAACAACATTTACCTTATGGGAAATCTTGCTTCTCTGACAATACCGTTGGAGCTGGAAATGAAGACGGAACAATAACATAAAAAAAAAGAAACTGGTTTAACAGTTGAAGATGTGAGAAGGTATTCATGTTTTTATCATAAAGGTGTTAGGTTTCTTTGGGTATACCTGTTTTCTTTTTTTTTTACTTATAAAATCAGAAAATTTAAATTGAAACTGACTTAGTCCCATAAAGTAAGGATGAATTGTTGATTTAATTGTTGAGATAATGGAATCTTGCTTGCTTCTAACAGGCCCTTACCTTAAAGAAGTTAATATTATCAAGCTTTGCCTCAAAGAGAAAGTCATTGATTGTAAGCAGCGTGGTAGATGATCCTGGATTAGCCTCCTGTTTCGTAGCTGGAGTTGAGGCGGGTTTTCTCCCTAGTGCACCGATGAAGGCCGTTAGTACCTGTAATATCTGTTTGATGTACATCAAGTTCTTGGCTTTGAGTCTACTCCTATGTCAAGACACAGAAATAGTCAAGTCACTTCAGGGAAGAGAACTTCCATAGAAGTAACCGTTTAAAATCTAGTGACACTATTTCGGCAAATTCATTGCAAGCAACTTAACATCAACTTTAATGGTAAAAAAAGAAAAAAAAAGAAAAAAAAATGACCAAATTATTAAACCATACTTAAAGCTAATTTCCACCAGTTGCTATATGAAAGCAGGTAGTTTGGAAAATACAATGCATTTTGTGGGTTTTTTTGCCAATGATGTAATAATTGACCTCATTGAGCAAACCCTGTTACTTCAATTTGGATGGCAGACCCTACAGCCATATTAATCCCTTAGCCTTGGACGGTAGACCCTACAGCCATATTCTCTAATCCGTCTATTGTTTATTACCGGTGCTGTGGCCGAGTGGATATAGGCGGTGGCATTTGAAGCAGTGAGGCTTAGCAATCAGTATACCCGGCCGGGTCATGGTAAGGTGGGTTTTTCATCCAGTATTCCTTGATCATAAAAGCTTCACTTTTTATCTTTTCATTTTTTTTTTCAATTCAACCTAATAAATGGTTTCCTATTTTTAGCACAATAAGCTCAGCTGTCTGGCCAATTAACTTCGATAGCAACTTCCATTCAATGCGCAATAAGTCAGTTAGGTCTTGGCATATGTTCTAAAAAAGTTTGCAGGTTGTGAAAGGAACAGACTTTTTCGAAGCATGCAACATCTGTTGTGAAACTAATCTAAAAACTAACAATATTCTGTACTCTTGTACTTGTACACAGTGCAACACTATAAGTACACCATCATTATTTAATACTCTTAAGTTAACATTCCCTGTTAAGATACTGGCTTGTCTATCTCGTAGAAAATTTAGTATCACAATTTACTATCAAGGTAAACATGCAATAATGAAGTTAAATCAGGTAAAAACCACAGAGAATATAAATGTAATGAATTTTTTTAAGTCTTAAGTTGGTTATCTTGAAGGTTACCATTAAAAATATTTGCATGTGACAAGAAGAATCTGTAACTCACTTGTACCGATGCATGTACTGACCGAGTTGAGAGAAGGCTTTATTGACCTGTTGGGATTGACAAAGGAAGAATCACTTATTGTACAAACTTAGACAACATCGTATGTCAATATCTCATGTCAATAATTCGAACACCCTACAAAAGAATTGTTTGCAAATTTCACCAGGAATGCTTAGAAGTGTGTTCCTCTTTCACTAATAAAAATTAACATTCCCAACCATATTCCTTCTCAAGAAACCAAACCATATCAATTTAACAAAACTGGTTGCATTTTACAGCCAAATTTCTTCCTCTACGCCCACCAGACTCCCTCAAGTTGTTTGTAAGAACTCCATGAAAGAATAAATCTTCATATCGAAGAAGGTGCAAATGTTTGAAGTCTAGCGATTAGCGTCCAGAGTAACAAACAGTGAAATCTCAGCCCAGATTCTCATGTGTAAAGAAGCTAGGCTTGCTTTATATGTGGCTATGAAAGTGATAGGCTTAGAGTAAGAGTTCATGTTTGCTTTAAAATGCATCAGATTTTCATGTCACCTTCCTCTACAACATTCCTGACAAACCTGACCATGAAGTGACAAATTTTTTATAAATTTTCATGGCACGAGAAGATTCATACCAAACACAACCAGCAGTTAATCTTGATTGGCTCTTCAAATTACCGCGATATCTGTATGTTTGAATTAATCTTTCTTGAAATGATTGGTGACGTATTAAACATGAATAGGATGTATCTACTGCCTTAACTGTTCCATTGTTATATATCTACTGCCTTAACTATTCCATTGTAATATATCTACTGCATTAACTGTTCCATTATAATGTATCTACTCCCTTAACATCATAATGTATCTACTGCCTTAACTATTCCATTGTTATATATCTACTGCCTTTAACTGTTCCATTGTATGTATCTACTGCCTTAACTGTTCCACTGTTATATATCTACTGCCTTAACTGTTCCATTGTAATATATCTACTGCCTTAACTGTTCCATTATAATGTATCTACTGCCTTAACTGTTCCATTGTTATATATCTACTGCCTTAACTGTTCCATTGTAATGTATCTATTGCCTTAACCGTTCCATTGTTGTTCACTTCCTCGGCTGATAATTGGCTAATTGCACTTCCTTGTGACATACTGCAATGGCATGATGGACGTTTCTTGTAATTTAACACAATTCTGTAAAGTTTGGTCATTAAATTGAGTAAATTTACAGAATGAGTTTCTGCATGTGCTATCAATGTTATTATTCTTCTTAGAGAAAGACATTTGAAGATGGGTTAAACCGTGAGATCTGCAGACGATAGTAAAAGATGTTGGCTATACCTGTCTACCGGATACTTCCACGCTGTGGACGCTAGATATGGTCTCCAGGAGGTTGTGTGCTTCATCTATGATGACAATGTTACCATCCAATTTGATACCGCATGCCTCCCTCGTAGATTTGTGAAGCAAAATGTTGTAAGGCAAAACCACGATCTACAAAAGCAAAATTTGCTTTTAGAGAAACTACTTATTTTATGCTGCTTTCTGTACGAGCAGCGGTTCGCATAGTTTAGGCCCACTACCCAGGATCTTCCACGAGGACTGCGCCATGACCCACCAGATCCCCACCACCCCTCAGAATCGATGTTCGTAATTCCTGAAAATTAGCCGGGACTATAGAATTGATGTTAAAATTAAATGACTTTATAATCCATCTCCGTTGGCAAGCTCTGAATGACTGTGGATTAATTTTCCAATGTCTGGAAAAATCCAACGACCCACCGAATATTTTCGAAACCCACTTTTTGGGGTCCCGCCCCGCAGCTTGAAGACCATAGATGTAAAGATAGATTTGTACCATGTGCAGTGTCATTCATCTGAGAGAGTGACCGAACTATAACAGAATCAGTTCATACAACATAGCTAGCATTGCCCTTATTTTAGAAATTGTGATAACATGCCTTGATGCCCGTCTACTTTCATGATACTGCCATACATATACAGCTGGCAGTCTTATCAAAAAAACTTTCTATCAGCAATTCCTCTTTAATTCGATACCTTTCTACGAATATTTTTCTTTTCAAGTGTGCTCTGACCTCTTCAGAATTAGGAATTTAATAGTCAATGGGTTTATAGATTTTGTCTACTTTCCCCTAAAGCCTTCTTAATCCCAACAGATTATCAGCTCTTACAGTTCAGTGGACAAATACTGTCCTCAGTTCTATGTAAGTATAACAAAAGAAAGACCCTTCTTTGTATGCAAATGATAACCACTGATAACCAACCGTTGATTCAAATCTGAAGTAAATTTTTATGCCATGCACATATCATTGGTGTTCACATCTTATGGGTTACCGACAGAGAGCAAAGAAACTATTAAAAGAACATCTTGAATTTCAAGATTTTAATTTCTCCTGTTTTAAATGTTGGCCTTCCTGTTTGACAGCTAAATGTTGAGATGTCCAACATGGTTATGTTTGTTTCAGTATGACTTAATGGCAAGGATATGTAACATATGCTAACTCTTACTTGAGAAAAAGGCACAGAATGTCTTGTTCCGTAATATGGACATGCGTTGATTTCCTTCCCAGAATCCACCAGTTGTTCAATGTCTAGAGGTTCCATAGCGAGCTTATCTTTAAATTCCTCCAGTCTAGCTTGATTGTAATACGGGCAACTGGTGGAGGAGGCTCGCCTCCGTTTTGCGGTTCCTGAATCTTCTTTCATTTTCTTGGGTACTAGATGAAAGAGCAGGAAATGTAATTTATAGAAGCTCTGACATCACACTCCTACAAAATCATTTTCACAACATTTATTTCATACACTGATTTGCTATATGAACACTTTATACTTGTAATGTAATGTAAATATTTGCTCTTATGTTTTTATTATTCCTTTTTATTCTTTGTGTTGCTATTTTTAGTTACCTGCTGCAATTTTATGTACTGTTTGATATCTTTTAGGTATTTATTTCTGTACAGCGCTTTGAGATTTTATTGGAAAGCGCTTTATAAATAGCACATATTATTATTATTATTAGTCGTCATCAATAACAAACCCCACCAAACCGGTCCTCTTTTCGACACCACACCCTCAACAAATCTGACAGACAGTACTGTTACATACCTATGATGTTTTCCAGCCATATATTCATACCATTTAGATCAGTTTTTTGAAATATATGCAAATAACTTAAATTGATCAGAAGACAAACCACTGTTGGCATGACAACCTACCACAAAAGGAGCACTGAACACATCGGTCCAACTCCCATCTTGATATCTCAAAGAATTTTCTTTTCTTTTCTTCACCGTTCCTCTCAGATATCAAGTTTGGAATGGAACCACAAACAAACAAACGAACGAAACCCCCCCCCCCAAAAAAAAAACATGTACTTTGAAAATTGTATGCATGGGCTGATCA
Source organism: Apostichopus parvimensis (assembly GCA_000934455.1). Lineage (NCBI taxonomy): Eukaryota > Metazoa > Echinodermata > Holothuroidea > Aspidochirotida > Stichopodidae > Apostichopus > Apostichopus parvimensis. The sequence continues at coordinate 24,381 of KN886964.1, forward strand.
CAATAGCTAAATCCCAATATGCTCTAGCACCCCCAACTTGGTACACAATTAGCTACAGACCTTTTAGCTCAAACTCAAAAGGCCAAAGTAGCTTTTCTAAGCCCAATTTTATACAATAGCTCAAACTCAAAAGGCCTTAGAAGCAGATTTTCTAAGCCCGAGTTTATACTTTGTGTCAATAGTTGACCCCTATTTTCCTAAATCAGATCACACATATTTTTTTCATCTTTACCTGTTTTGTTCCTCTGCATTTCTAGGCACCTATCGTTGATCAAGGTCAGGGATTTCAGTTTTCGCACGGTTGGGTTAATGCACAGAGTCTGTGGAAATAAAAGGAAAAGACGTCACACAACAATTCAGAGAATAATATAAATAATATAAATCAACAGTTTAAAGTGCACTGAAGCAGATACTCTCTTAAGAGACACACCTCTTAATGAAAAATACCAGCGGTACTGGAGCACGTCCAGCCATCCAGGGTGGAAGAATAGTGATCAAAAGAGCTTTAATTAAGCCCATGCATGGAACTGTATCCTTAAATGGAGAGATGGAAACATTCCAAATTGAATACACTGACGACATAACTATTATGAGTACTAAATATAGCCATTTTAGCTATTTATTCAATTGATTATTTCAATTAAATGATAAATCAATAAATCAATTAATCAATAAATCAATTCAATTAATTCAAGTACTAGAAAAAGGTAAACAAGTAAGAAAGAAAGAAAATTTCTTCACCTGTCTTGATCCGAGATTGGTTAATCGTACGTCCCCACCGAATGGACTTTTTCGGACTTCATAGACAAACTGACTCAGCTGTGAATGTGTTCTACTGCAGTAATAAACCTGAAGATAGAAGTGGTTTCCAGATATTCCATCAGACCAGACACAAAGACAAGAAGTCAACATCCCCGGGAGTGTGCTTCCACCGGACCCGAGAAAAACTTCATAAACTTAATCCCTTTGATGGATGTCTACACGCAGACTCCCCTACATGTCTGCACTCTAAAAGCACTCTACCTTCTACCATGGAAAAAAGTAACTCTTAAAGATTAGCAAAATGAAAACATGAGACATTTTACAATAGATTTGTGGGACAACAACTGTTCTGTATTATATTAAAACAGTTAACAACAAGTCTGTCATTAGGAGTTTTTGATTAGTCGGGCTGACAAAGAAACAGAACGGGTCAAAGTTTTAATGGTCGTCCAATCATCCACGTTTCTGTTCAGACAACCAGCTTTTGGAGGTGTCCGACATTAAGTTGTTCACAACCAAATTCAGATCGTATTGTAAGTAAATACCACCACATGGATCAAATAAAAACAGGTATCGCTCTCCAGCCAACACTTTTCGAGAAAGTGAAATAAATTTATAGAACATAGTGGTAAGCCTATGATCCACCTGAAGGCACACAGCTGATGTTCGATTCACACAAACTACACATCCCTCCCACTGTTTACATATTGGCTTTTCTTTTGTTGCCTAGCTGCAACTTTTTCGGCTGCAACTTCGGCTGCAACTAGCTGCAACTTTTTCGGACGATCATATTTTGCCTCTCCATAAAACCGACCAGGTAAGTTCTCGTTTATTGCAGGGACAAAAACAAATATTAAAAAAATACCAAACAAAATCTCAACGGTTCGCCATGTGGAGCAACGCAATTCTTACAACCAGCTTTATGCAAACTGAAGTTATCACATTATCATGCCAGTCCATCCTTTATTTTATTATTTTTCTCCTTTCAGAATGATTACCTTTGTGAGCTCGTCCTCGTCGCTGTTAACCTGGTCTTCCTCGTCATCACTACCTCCATCTTCCGTTTCTTGGTCACTGGTGTAGTCTGCCACCAATATCTCATCGTCGTCCTCCACTTTACCATCTCCGGGGGGATTAATTTCAACTTCTGCATCCTCTCTAGAGTCTGGAGACGGCTTCTGAGAATGTTTGAGGGTCATGTTAACGCGATCTCTATGTGGTTAATATACGACACGTGAAATTTCTTACCCTTTAGGGTTTGCTCAAGATTGTCAGCCAATGTGGAGGCAAACATGCGGACTATGAACGTTGTCTCTCTTTGTGATTCAATCCAACATACACATAAACATATTTTTTTCTGTTTGTATTTTTGGCTTTACATCTCAATCATTTGATTGCAGAAAGACAATTGAATGTGTATATACTGTATGATTAAATTATTACATGTTGTGCATTTCAAACAGCGTGAACCCAAAACCACGTTTCCTTTCCTACACATTGGAGGAAATTGCTGCAGGTCACGTGAGTTATTAAGTTGAGATGTGTCGAGGTATTGTACAGTGATTTTGTCAATTTTGAAGTTGTAAATCAAAGGACCTGGAGTGATAATGATACAAACAAATGTATTAAAAACTGACATCCCCTGTATCACCACAACCACTATAAGAACATTAGCCTGCCACCTCTGCGGGCTCTGCCCCTTCCTACACTTCTCTTCATCTCTACCCCTTGCCAATATTACTTCTCCCATCTGCATCATCTTCCATGCTCATGTAAGATACTTGTATCAAAAAAGGGAGTTGCTTCTGTTGTACACTAAACCTTAGCTACACACTATACAGAACTGCAGTCTCATATCACCCAACAGTTAAAAAAATTGTACAAAGTTTTGCAATCAGTGAACCCAAAAGTACACCATACTGACTTGTTTACCAAAAAACAAAAAGGTAAAACACCTAGTTTCTATACAATCGCTCTTCCATTGTACGTATAACTATTGAAATCAAATTGAATGAAATATTAGTTATGACTATTGAAAAACTGCAATGGCAAATACCACAACAACAAAAAACTTACCGAAAAGTTTTCACGACTCACTAGTTTCCTTTTCTTTGACTTGGCCTTGCTCTTTAATTCTCTCAGTTTAGTCTCTCTTTGCTTCAACAATTCTTGTTTTGCCTAATCAAGAAATATAAAAGAAACAAAATTGCAGTTGAACTGCAAGGTTCAGTAGTCTCTAATTGGCTTTTTGGGAGGAGTAGAAAAATCTTTTAGGATGCGGTGATGCAAATAGGTTATTTTAATTCAGAACAGAAAAAAAAAAAAATAAATCAATATGGCATAAGTTCAAAAGAGCTTTGAAAGAATGAAAAAACTATTGACTAGCAACAAGAAATATTGTCATCAATAAACCTACAATGAAATAGCAGAAATTTGACCGAACAAAACAACTACAACAGAATTTACATATTATTTTAGGCAATGGAAAATTTTTGGCAATATTTGTGCTGATGATGGGCTGACCTTGTTAGGCTAGAACTGAAAAAAGTTTTGTCCCCATCCGATAAACACTGTTTCTTTCAAAGCACATTTTGTGAAGGGAAAGCCTAATTTTTGAGGGAGCTGAACGACAGAAGTTGTCACACTCCATGCAAACATAACACAACTACACTACATCTAGCATCACATCTGTGCAAGGAACACTGTATAGCATCATCCACATATTGGGCATATCACATAACATCATATCTTTATTAGGTCACTACATAGCACCAAATGTAATGCAAAGTGCAAAGTACACCTTACATAGCATCATCAATATATGGGAGACTTCACACAGTATTGTATTACACTATACTACGTCTAGCATCACATCTGTGCAAGGAACACTGTATAGCATCATCCACATATTGGGCATATCACATAACATCATACCTTTATGTGGTCACTACATAGCACCAAACATAATGCAAAGAACACCTAACATAGCATCTTCTACTTTTGGGACAGTTCACAAAGCCAGCATACCTGTATATGAACAAATCTAGCAGCACATCTTTGTAAGGAACACCTTACATAGCATCATCCATATATATGGGGCATATTTTATTATAACAAAGTCCCAATATATAGACAAAACATTGTAGCATCACATGTGGGCAAATAACACCTGCCATAGCATCATCTATATATGAGACACTTCACACACAGCATCGTACTTGTATATGATACATTATATCTAGCATTTTTGCATACAGATCTGTCAACTGTAAGGAATGCTGTACATAGCATCATCCACATATCGGGCACCACATAACATCATACAGGTCTTTATGTGGTCACTACATAGCATCACACATGATGTGCAAAGAAAACCTTCCACAATGTAATCTTTATACTGTATGGGACAACACATCGTCCTACTTACATATGAACATTATAACTAACATCGCATCTGTGTAAGGAACACCTTAGCATCATTCACATATTGGGCATATCACATAACATAATTCCTACATATATGGACAATAAATAGCATCACACGAATGCGAAGAACATCTTACATGTAGCATCATCTATATAAGTGACACTTCACATATGTAGCATCACACCTGTATATGAACAATACATGTAGCATTGCATCTTGTGTAAGAAACACAGAGCACCATCCACATATGGGGCATATTACATAATATCATACCTATATGTGGTCACTACATAGCAGCACATATATCTGCAAATAACACCTTACATAGCAACATCTAAATATGGGACATTTCACATATGTAGCATCACACCTGTATATGAACACTACATGTAGCATCGCATCTTGTGTAAGATACACAGAGCAGCATCCACATATGGGACATATTACATAATATCATACTTATATGTGGTCACTACATAGCAGCACATAACACCTAGCTTACATAGCAATGTGGAACACTTCCTAGTGCATCATACCTGTATATGAGCAATACCATACAATTATAAATGTGCAAGGGAACTGCACTATACACGAGGAACTGCACTATAAATGTGCAAGGAAGGATGCTATGTAGAGTGTTCAATTACATATCCTCACATGGGACACTTGAACACATATCATCTGTCTTGCATACCAAACTACATGGCACTATATCCACCAAAGATCACATTGTATAGCATCATCAACGTATGGGACACTTTACATACCACATTGATAGCCACTCTGGGAAGGAACAAAAGTGTATATGAACAAACACTTCCATCAAGCAAACCAATATCCTCCTGTTAGAACTAACTGAACTTGTTAATAGAAAGATTTAATTTGTTTTTCGAATTGATTGCCACTATTTTTTCTATTTTTTTTTCTCTTTTCATATCAAGCATGAATGAACAGTGCAAACGATCTTTGTTCACCACCAACCACAGAAAGATCATCACATGCTATCAAATTAAATTAAAAAGAGAGAGAGACAAAGAGAGGGAAAAACTGGGGGTGGAGTGTGGAGGTACTGTACTGTAGAAGAAACACTGGCATAGTTTTGTTCTGCTGGAATTCTTTGTAGTGACTATGAAGAAATAACAAAACACTTTGGGACTATATTCAAATGCAAGCTTCACTAATCATTTACAGCATCATTGTCTAGAATCAGAATAATACAAATCTATAATTGCATTTATAGAAATAAAAGCTATTTCATACCGGTGGATGCTATCAAGCATGACAGGTCACCCTTCTCTGTAAAAGATTGAATGCTGTAACATCACCAAAATAAGTTTCAATATGACACCAGAAAGCTTCAGTGATTCTTTTGCCTTTCAAGGTTATACTGTATATGGAATCACCTAATTCATGGATCAACTGAGGGAAATATGTCCTGAAGTCAAGTACCAGAACAAACAGGTCAATTGGCCATTGTAACCCGACAACCCTTCTGAAAGTTGATGATAGCAGGGTCAATAATATGCATCCATACACCATATGGTAATTTTCACAACCAGGACTGTAACTTTCTAGTATTGGCACTTATTGCTTTGTAACTCAGTGACCAAATACCAGAATTCTTAATTTTTTTTGGCCATTTAACCATCCTAAGTGTAGTCTACCTTGGGTAGCTTAATTAACAATATTTCTCGGTTTCTTCAGGTGGATTTGGTGGCCATAAATATGCTTAAAATATGCTAGTTCAGCCGTACACTCTCAATTACACTATTTTTGTCAGAGCCTGTACTTTTTGGTGGAATGTATTTTCCAGTTCTTATTTGGTTGATATTATGAACAAGTGTCCAAGCTAAAATGCGATTGTGTTCTCCAGGTTTCCTTCCTTTTCTTCTCCAAAGACTGGTTGCTAGATTTTGTCGTTTCGGAGGTGACATTTTCCGTTAACAATTGGTACCTAAGTTTGACTGCAACTAATTTCTAGTTAATCAGTGTAAATTTTGTTAAGGTTGCATTGTTACAATAACTAATGTGCCTAATATCTGGGCCCTAAAATATTTTTCATTTGGAAAAATTCTTAAAAATATTGCATAAATTTCAAATGTAATGTTAACTTTTCCGTTAACTTTTGCGTCACCTCCGAAACAAAGCATTCTTCAGCCCAAGTCTTATGTTAACAATAGTTTAGCCATGTTGAACTTATTAAAATATACCTCACCCCCTACCGTAATATTTGAGTAAAAGTTGTGACGACATGACCAGTCGTTTTAATTTCTGGGAGATTCTTAACTTTCCGTTAACATGCGTCACCTCCGAAACACCTTGTCACCTCCGAAACAGGTTAGTTGGAATATGTGATCTCTACTTATCCACAAACATCTTCCTTGGCTGAAACTCATATTACAGTAATTCTGTAATGGTGTAGCAACTAGTATGTCAATTAATTTCAATTGATGCATTTTTGGACAAGTGAGAACCTAACTTTTCACTGAAACTTTGATAGACTGTGGTTAGGTTAATAATGTTTTTTTTTCCAGAATATTAGACTGAATGTCCTCTTCAAATTTGTAAAAGGTTACAGGAATGTGACAGTAAGTTTCACTGCCAAAAGTGTAGCCAACATAAATGATACTGTAACTAGCCGTCACAATGGCTAATGGCTACACAATGTTAATCATTTCTTTCTGGTAAAATATTTCATATGTAATTGGCCAAAACAGTGTGAATTTAACCAAATGATATTGAACGGATACATTATTGTCTCCAAGTTATCATGGATGGCAGCAAAAGCAGTCATGGTTCCAAAATCATGAATGTCATTAAAATATTATCGAAATGTCCTACTAATGTTTTTCATACTTTCCAAGGTAAGTTTTTTTTGTGTTTTAGAATGAATCAAGCCCTCTGGATTGTGTAAACGTTTATCGTCACCTCCGAAACAAAAGAGACTGAAGGTATACAATATGTTTAATGTGAGATAATCATTTGAAATATGAGTGCTACAGTAAGAGAATTCAACCTAATGTTTACAACAATTGCTTTTTAAATGCCCATATGTGCTTCACCTGACATTTACCTATCTTTTATAACATAAAACTAATTGTATTCTGTATTCATTCACTTGTTTCACTAGTTGTACGGGTTCGTTGACGTACATTCTCCTCTACTTGGCGTAAATGTTTTTATTTAGATCAGTGTTTGATTAAAGATGTTATGAAAATACATTGAGATTAAGTTTTTACTTCAGTGTTTACTGAGTTATTAGCAAAAAACCCTTAACAACAACTTGTAAACTATTTTGTCACCTCCGAAACACACGTAAAATGTTAACGTCACCTCCGAATCGCGTAAGTGGAAATTCCAACCTTTGCAAAAATGCATGGAATTTTGGGCAACTCCCATTGCATATTAGCTCTCTGTGAGAATACTTTATTTAGGGTGTTTGTCTTTTTTAATCTTTTTTAAAAAAGAGATTATATTTAAAATTAAGAAAAAAAAATCTTGATTTTCCAATAAATTGTCAATTAATATGGAAATATCTACAACAGTATTAATAAATTTTTGCAAAATCATTTTCATTTTTAAGTTACATATAATCATAGTTAACTTGAAGTTTACTTGAGTCAGAGTACTGATTTACTGTAAATTGTGTAATATGGTTGCTTAAGAAAAACATCTTTTTGTATAATTTTTCCTAGAATGCTACAGTCACCGAAAAATTACACCCATAAACGTATATATGTTTAAGCTTCGAAAAGTTGAAATTCCAAAACTTTTTAACCCGTTTACATGTGATGTTAGTAAAAATTTCGATATATATGGTGTTTGAAATTTTGGCCCTCAGTGTACAAAAGTTACACCACTGGTTGTGAAAATGACCATACACAAAGTTCATCCACCTTTTTGAGTTTTTGAGTTACAGTGTTTAAAAGGTTTCCAGTCGTTGACGGACGTTAAATGACCTTTGACCTCCACAGAAAACCACAGGGTTCAGCAGGCTCAAAAATACGCAGACAATATAAAGTTTAGTATGACAAACTACCTTCTCAGTGCCACCTTTTGATCTCCATTTGAATTTAGAAATGACTCATCAACCTTGCAGGTCGTTTCACTTATGGAAACAAGTCACACCATGCACATCATTTGCTCTTTGTAACAATCAATGACCTTTATGTGCATTGTGTTCCAGTCGTATGTACAATTAACATAAAAAACAGACAAGCTGTACTTATGAAACAGTGTAGGAGAAAAGATTTTCAACTCGTATTGCAACTTGAATAGCAGAAAAGAAGGTTCTGAAAATAAACTACAGGGCCTCAAATATATACAGATATAGATATATACATATGTGTCAGAGGTAACCCCCCCCCCAAAGAAAAGTCAAAGGGGACTGAGACCCCCCACCCACCCAAGCAAAGACATACACAGAATTATAACAACAACAACAACAAACATCCTACTGAGTGTATAGACATGCAGTACATAAATCTCACATTGAACATGCATGTTTACAGTCCAACCGAAACAGTCGGAAACAATTTTTTGAAATTATTTCCACAGTTGCAAAAGATCTAACCACCCAGTCAGTTTTTGGGTTGTTTGTTTTATTTTTTATATCAGCATAAAAGATCATCAGAGTTGACCTCTGTGGTCACTCATGTTCAAACTTGAAGAAAAAAACACAGCTTTTACACCCAACTTCAAATAATTCTAGCACACTGACAAAATGATTTGTTTAAGTTGCGAATAATGTGGAAGATCAGAACCAGCAGGAGAGAAACTTTCTGTAGATCAATTCTTCCTCCTTTGGATTTCTTTCAGGAAGGGGGGTGGGGGGAGCGAGGGCAACGGTGATATGATTTGAGCACAAAAGCTTCCTTCTGATATTTAGAGGGGCCAGTAACAAAAACATCATGAATAGATAAACTTTGTACATGAGTTAACCCCAGGTGAATGAAAGGGATTCAATCATGAAAGTCTAAGAAATGGTATAACCTTTAACCTTTCCTCTTCTTCAATTTTGCTCTTCTTGGAATCAAACTCAAACAGCCACTCTGGTTGAGATTTCACCTCGCTCTGTGTCTTTTGGTTTACATCAGCACTAGAGTAAAGAAATGAATCAGAGATTAGCATGAGATTGATTGGAAGGAACTAAATACACAAATCGCTCCTTTTCACAACGATTGAGTGGAAGGGGGGGGGGGGGAGTCTCAATATTAAGTCCTGTTTTCCATGTAAACAACATTGCTCTGTAATAATCATATACGCAGAAATATGCAGAAAGTATTGTCAAATTTGTATTTCACAAGAACAAAAGAAGAAGTGTAATTGCAAATTTTAAATTAGAAATATAAATATAACCAGAATGCAAGATGCATTGTGGTTTCGATGATGTAACATGAGCATAAATTAGAAATATAACTAGATAAAAATGCATGTAGAAGCTTTTATTAATATTCCTGTTGCTTACAAGTCTGTTTGGAAAAATGTCATAAAAATGAACAAATATCCTTAAACAGATAAAAGGTCATCTGCAACCAAGGGTTGAAATAAGCGGGCGCCCAGGCGCTATTCGCACCCGCAAGCACTAAAATAGCGCCCCTGGACATGAAAAAACAATACGCACGGGCGCTACTTTGTCGGCAAATAAGCGCCCGCAAACTCCTGTAAATATCAGCCTTATCATGCGCTGCACATAGCCTGAAACTACATTGCATGCTAGTGCTATATAGTAACTGCTAGCGATTTGATAAATCACTGAT
>KN886964.1:35514-46291 GCA_000934455.1 Apostichopus parvimensis
GCCATCCGCGGTTCGCTTCATTACAATAAACTTGTTTTCCCTTTTAAAAACACTTGAATTTTGTTTCTCCTTTTTAGCTCCTGGTAGTGAGAAAATAGCTCCTGGTCCTACTGAAATTGCCGCGAACCAGGAGCCACTTTTTTAGAAAGTGGCTCCTGGTCCACAAATCCTTATTTCAACCCTTGTCTGCAACAAACAATGGTGGGGAGAGGGGGGGGGGTTTGGCAGAAAAAAATGAAAAACCCATGGACCGCAGCCTACCATATAGGATCTTTGAATCTTTTGTTAACCACAAATGGTGTATAGCACATTTTCTTGCACTGTCAATGGACCTACACTAACTGTGTATGTACAGTGTGCCTTTGGCTTATCACAAATTTACAATAAGGTACCATAAGGCCTGCAGTATGTGGCCGTTATGTACTGTACAGTATGTACAACCTTTCATTAAATACTACAGGTACAAAGTACAGAGAAAAATTCGTCCAGTATCACATCTCCAAATTATGCAATGCAAAACATGCAACTTGCAATACAAGTGCAAAGATGTACAGTACTGTATGGCAGTTTTTTTTTTGTATGCAGAAACCATATATTTTATAACAGAAGATTTCAGTCTTCAAAAATTGCTCCACAAAAATTGAATGCGAAATAATTTCGTGCTAAGCATTAAATATCATGTTTGTGCTGTTAATTTAAATTTTTTGTTTAAACTGACCACTGGTTCCCATTTAAACACCCTATTGGTGTTTAGCCTACTCCCACACAGCATTCTGTTCATCATCCTATCTTCTGGCCTAATTATTTTGAGTGTATATCTGCTATTATGTGTCACGAGTCATTCTTAGCAGACCAAACGGGTTCAACAGGATATTATTTTGATAAATATTACTTGTCTTAAAAATGTCACAGAACATCTTGTTAATTTAATGCAGTGTCATATTTCTGTGCTGCCCATATATTATATACTGTATGTACAGTACAGCATAGTGGGAAGAATAGAGTCATTCTAAAGGCAGCCGTGAGGTGCCCCTGATAACACTTTAAAACATAAATCAGGATTATACAGAAAATTCTGTTTCAGCTTTGTATATACAGCTCTACCAATTCCCCAACTTTTGAGCATGATTAAAAGTAGTCAAAGATCCTGAATTGTCACTTCACATGGATGCATTAAAGGCATTGAAGGACTCGCCCCAAACAGCTTGCAGCCATCTTTAAAAAGTTAACTTTCAGTTGCTTGCAGGTGAAGTTTTCTTCTTGTCGCTAAAAAATGCAGACAGTAATGAAACGTGATACCTTGTTATCTTAAGCTGGACCTGAGATGTCCATCGCTGTATTGTTTGTACACTGTGCTGTGGGTATTGACCGCAGCTGTATGTACTGATTGTACACTAGTGTCTAATTACCGACGGTAGCAAGCTGTGTGTGTATTTTTTGGGATCAATGGTGGTGTCTAACACTTCTGAATACACCTCATTCAAAACTAGGTCAGATTACCGGCATTAGACGTTTCTTTTTGAGCGAGTCTTCACACCCTTTAATATTCTTTGTTTATTGAGCATTAATTGATTTTGCATCCAACAAATTGCTCCCAGAAAAGGCTTTCATGAAAATGCTCTCTGCTACTGTACTTCTATGATGAAAAGCTGAGTGTGACTTTACAATTTAGAGGTTTTGTACGTTTTGGACAAATTGAACATCGTTGTTTTCACATTTCTGGTATGTAGGGTATTTCAATCTCAAGCAGCTTAGCCTGACAGGGAGACTGATTCTAAAACAATAAAATGAGCAAACATAATTTATATTAGTTACCTGCATGAGTTTATGTCAGAATTCTCTTGAATTAGACTATCTAGTTCTTTTCTTTGCTGTTCCTCAAAGTCCCTCAACCATGTAAGAGCACCACAAATCAAACTTAATGATTTACCCTGTCAATGAAAATGATATTGGATAAAAAAGGTTATTGTGTGTGCCTCGACATCTGTCACAGCATTGTGAGACAATGTCACAGGTTAATTATTGCATCGTTTTTTTTATTAAAAGATACATCCTTATCTAGTACAAACTGATCTTTATCTTCACTTTTATGGTGCAATACTGTACTCATTACATTAGGTTGCCAAAGGGCTGCCTGCAAGGGACAGCTGAATGCAATACTTAATTGCCTTTCTACATAGGAAAAAAATATTTCCACTTTGAAGATTTTGAACCTCTTTAAAAGGATACGTCAAAGCATCCAAAGACAACATTTTGAAATGCTTTCTTGGCAAATGGATTTATGCTATATTTTTTTAAACATTCAGTATTTCTTCTCTTTAATATATCATGTTTGCAAGGTCCAAGAACATCTAATCTACTCAAAATTCAAAGCAATGCTTTTTAAATACGACTGCTCTGCATTTAATCTGTGTACGTAATGCAGGCAGGCCTCAGCTTCAAGTTTCAGAGCAACAATAGATGTCCTGTCTAGTGTACAAGTTGCTATAAAGCATCTGGTGCCAAAAAATTATGCATACATACTTACTGTTCCTGTGGGACTTTCAAATATACCAACTTTTCCATCCTGCAATGTTGAATATAGGTTTTGCATAAAATCTTCTTGAATAGGGTATGGTGGGAATGGAAACGGGAATTCCACCTCCCCAGCAGTGGTTTGACGTGCATCGGCTGTGGTACAGTTCATCTTGAGCCCGCGAGTAGCCTACCTGACCACATCCATCAAACAGTTTGTCTACAAGTTCAATGAAAGACAAAGGCATGCTGATATAAGTTGGATAGCTACACAAGAGAACCAGGCTATTGACCTCAGCTTAAAGTCTGAGAGGTACAGAATGCCTAGAATCAGGAATCGATGACCAAAATGTTCTGTTTCTTTCTTGCATGTTTAAAACTACATGTTTCCCCTACTAATACTACTACTACAACTACTACTACTGGTACTGCTACTACTACTACTACAACTACTACTACTGGTACTGCTACTCAAGAGCATAGGAACCGGGGGGGGGCTGGGGGGCGCCAGCCCACCCAGTGAAAAATATGGGGGGGGAGCGGAAGTATCATTCCGCCCCCGATTCGCAAGTCAGAAAACCCCTTTTTCATTTCTATATCCTGTATATCAGGGAGTGATCGAGTCTAATATAACACTCAAAAATTAAAATAATCTGTCATGATTTTTTCCAATCTTATTCTCCAACATGGTGATGACTTGTTTTTGCGATTGTGGATAATCATCAGTTAGGAACTAACTGCCCTTGGTGCTCAGAACATTTTGGCAGAAAAAAATCTCATTTGGAGCACCAAATTGCATCTAAAGCCAGGTGAAAATGCAAAATTATTTACAAAATGGAGTGGGTGTTGAAGTGTGCTATATTGCACCAAATTGCATCTGAGGCCACCTGGAAATGCAAAATATTTCCAAAGGGGACCCCTCCCCCAGGCCGGTCATCAGTCTTTAGGCCCGCCCACTCAAAAGTACCTTCCTATGCCACTGCTGCTACTACAACTACTACTACAACAACTACTACTACTACTACAACTACAGTAACAGCTTAACCCAAATGAGATCCTTCCTTTCAAAAGGTGAAGTTCTAATGTAAAGAGTGTGCAAGGTCAAGTCAATGAATTCAACCGACATACTAGAAGGCTACTGTATACATAGTTCTAAGCTGGTGGAGGTACATTATGGTTGAGAAATAGGCTTCAATTTAGATGCATACAATGCTATACAAAATCCAGATCTGTAAACGAGATAGCTCATGTGTAATTATGGCACTGTAAGGACTGCTATGACATCGCCCTCTGTAGCGTTGCTGAAGCTGATCCCCATTGCGTGACTGTCTGGCTGCCCTAGCACATCAGCACACGCTTTATCACTGTGTAGTAAGCTGTTGATTCTTCTACAGACTCCATGGTCGATAAACATATTTCTAAGCTTGTGGTCAAATATATTTGTCACAAATGGTCATTTTACTTCAATATAGGTACAGCAAGCAAACCATTATACTACTGTACAAAGGCGTAATTGTTAAAGTACCCGATTAAACGTAGAGGGAAAATGTAGGAGCCTACAGTATAGTCTACAGCTATTTTGATGCGGTACCAAATTATGACAATTTTGAGGTACCATAATTTGGTAATCGTAGAGTGAAGGACAATTTGAGAGATGTTACCCTCCATCCTGATGTGGGGATACCCAGTTGAGTCTTAACCCAGCTGACCCCATTTTGCATCTGATTGTTCACTTCAGAATATTAGCCTTATAATTAATTTCTTTAAACATGTGTGTATGAACAAAAAATTATTATGTCGACACAACCTGTTGGGTCATTCTCAAATCAAAGTCTTAGACTTAAAAATTCCTTACTCTGCATCTGAGCATCAACTTAAGACCAAAACGAAATATAATTTAATCATTGAAACGGTGCTTTGACGCATCATTCCAGTGTCAAAATGCGCTGAAATGTCTGAAAGTGATGAGATTTGTCAACTGATATGAGTTTGCATTGATATTTTTCCACCTGTTTAGGCTCTGTCTTTGTGGAAATATACTGGTCTTCGTCTTACTTGTAGAGCTAGAAGACAATAATGTATGTTTATTACATCATGTATTTATGATCAAGTAATCTGCAAGAAAAGAACTTTTCTCATTTCTTATTTTTTTTTTTTTTTTAGTTAGCCTAAATGCATCTGCAATGTTGAGTTGACAGTGTTATAAAGAAGCTCATTGCTCATTGAACCCATGATGTTACATCGTTAAAGCCCCATTATGAATTTGGTCTTGATGGTATACAAATTTTTTTGGGTACTATTGTGTAGTACTTAAATAAGACCACATCGCAAAAAGTTTGGCACATTCTCAGATATCAAGGGGAAAAAAGTTCAAACAAAAATAGCTGTGTGTGTACCAACTCATTAGCTGAATCACAAGTGCGTCTGCGTTCCGGGTATTTCATTCATACCCATACCGACGGTATTGAAATCTGTCTTCAACGAATATATCGAAAAGACCAGGTATATCCCAAACAAACCTTGAATACCCAGTAAAAATATTACCTGATGAAAATATTGAACCAGATAATACATGCAAACTCAAGAGATTCCCGCTGCCACTGTTTATCGTGTGTAACTTAACTCCCCCGGAGTCCCTAACTGTAAAAAATCTTGCTGCACAATCTGAGCACTTGCACCTGCTGCTTAGACTGTACCCGACAATGGTCAATGCGTTTTCACCCTTTAAAAATGGTTTAAGCCTATTTGGCCAATCACGAGCACAGATGGGTTACATTTACACAATATTTTGGAACAGTCTACGTACACATGTGGGGAGGGGGAAGTACAGAATACAGAACAACACCTGTTGGAGGTTTTGAAACACGTGTTCGGTACACAAGGAAAGGGATTGGATGTCATGTGTGTGTTTATTAATAAAAATACATGTATGCAGTTTTGTCTAGCAAGGAATCTGTAGTTTCTGTTAGCGATGCAATTCAGTCTAAGAGAAACCCGTACTGGTAAAATGTGCTTAAAGTACATCTAAGACACGCGAGTAAAATACCAACATTTTGCAAGCCCAGCTCTCTGTACCTTTTGTCAGAGAGCTTAGTTTCATCTAAGTTTTGAAACAATCCATACTAAACTAATTGAAGGGATAACCTGGTCTCTATCTCATAGGGCTGTGCCGTTTACACGTGTAAACGAACCAAACTTAGTTTAAACGTTTAGAATTATCTTCTAATCGTTTAAACGTTTAAGTACCCAAATTATCAACATTTGCGATATACTTAAATAAAGTAGTTTACCAACAAGTTAAACCCTATTTTAACAACCAAAAATCACGCACAATACAAACACTTTTTCTTAAAAAAAAAAAAACCTACAACTTCTTCTGAAAAGAACCAACATTTCTTCCAATCCTACAGATCAATGATTTTTTTTGAAAAAAAATATATCATAACAATCAACCGCATGGTTCCGGTTAACAACACTCCATTAAAGAGATTTTCGTGCTCACTACTTTCACAATGATACAAAGCTTTTGCGTTTCTAAGATGTCACTCTCTTTACATTTGAAAGTACCATTTCAAAGAAAGAAACCCCCAAAGTTCTGTTTTACAGACCACTACTTGACAAATTAAAGTCATTCCCCAGTCACGTTGTATAACAACAACCACACTTTACTACGGCTTATTGCTTTCAAACTTCAACATAGTTCTACTGTACTCGCAAGTACTCACCAGTTCCTTTTCACACACGTAGTTTGTCAAATGCTCTAACAAGTTATTTTGGGAAGAAACCGATTCTGCGCGATACCTATACTCATTACCTTTTTGTTAGTATTTAGTTACACTGTCTTCTACAATATGATATACCCATTCTGCACTCACCCTTGCAGTACATTATAACTATACCTGGTGTGTTGTTCTGATACGATTCTGCGCATTTCGTATATATTCTTACCTGTTCTGATACAGATTCTGCGCATTACGTATATCCATACCTGTTCTGACACTGATTCTACGCAAATACTTAATGACATGGTATTTCCCATACCGATTATATGCTACTGAACTGTTTGTGGTTGGACTAGGCCCCGTAGTGGAGTGTACTGAACTGTAAACTTGCGTTGAAATGAAAGAAACGTAAACAACACTGATTTTTCATACTTTATTTTCTTCTTAATCAAATCTATAAATAAGTTGCTGCAAAAGAAAAAACAGAGATGGGAAAGTCGTCATACAACTGCATATACATTTCTAGGCTATGCTAGTGTCCATAGGTTCATTAAATTATGGTAGTGTTTGATTACAGATAACGCTGGAGGTAGCGGTTCCGCGAAAATTTCAGGTACTCGTCAGCGGTGATACAGTTATCTAGTTATACCAACGCACCCTACAGACAAGCAACTGTTTTGACCTCAATACCTTGAACAATTTCCCTATAAACTCAGTGCAAGAGAGGCAACTAATGATTCCAGGATAATTTGTGTAATGTGTCCTTCAACCAGCTTTCTTTATTATGAGAATGTTAGCAGAAAGAGAGAGTGACATTACTGTATTTAATGGGCTAGGTATGGTGAAATATATAGTCTAGTCAGCATATAGGCCTAGCCAGTACAACTACAAACCGAAAGGTTAATACGTCTGCCCACATCCAAGTGATCATATTGAGCAAAACAATAACAAAGATCTGACACTTTGTGTTGAAGTGAACTTGTGCTTGATTTCTTGAAATGTGTCAAAAGTTTGTGAAGAAGTTCATCGCCATGAATAATGTGTGATTATTTACTACAAAATTGTACCAAAAATGTTTGTAGAGTTATGTCCGAGGGATCGGTTTAATAATGGAATGCTAAAGAATGCATAATGGGGTTTTAAGTTTAAGGTCTTATTCACCCCAAAAGAAGCCTAGCCTATGCCTATACTATTGTTACTTTGTTATGCTTAAACTAAGTAATTCTAAGTATGTTACTGACTTAGAGTCAGATAGAATGCCATATACAAGGCCTACTGTATGTTGTAAGTGGCAGACGTTTAGACAGAGTTAGAGAGCCATAGAGACCCAGAGGCTACAGTACTGTTGGTTGTACTTCGTGAAATTGGACATTACGCCCTACAGTACATGCCTAGCATGGAAATGATGAGTACTACTCTACTACTAGTAGTCTAGTAGTACATATTTACCAGGAATTTTTGGAGCACAACGTAACCATTGAACCCTGCTGAAGGAAAACGAGAAAAGAAATAACTACTCGAACGTATACGAAAACCCACCTCACTATTCCTAACAGCAGATTTACTGTGTTGATTGATAGGAAGAGTAGATGAAAATAGAAGTTATGGTTGATGGTTCCTCATGTCACTTTCAAAAGACGAACCTTTTGATTACTCTCTGGAACGCCAAACGAACGTTTCATCGACGTATATATTTCTCTGTTTCTGTTTACATGTAAGCCGGTATGATCAGGGAGTAGTTATGGAACAACTAGTGAGTTGAAAAATCCAGAACAGTGAAAAACTACTTCCAGCCTCCACCGGGATTCGAACCCCGGCCTCCGGCTTTATTTGCGGACACGCTGATTGCATGTCCAGAGGTTCGAAACCGGTAAGGAAGGTCGTATAATTCCACTGTAGGCGTGTACACCTGTGTCGAACAATACTCGTTCTGTTTTGGTGACATATATGCCTTACTCAAGAGATCAAATATGATGCTCACCAACTCCCAATCTATGCAACAATTAAAGGAGTTTTGAGACAAGTTTGCTGTTATTGCTGCTAGGATTTTTGGGAAATATTTTCACTCAACACCAAGTTGCGAGTAGAAGATACTCTGTCAGCACATGCTCCTTCAACCTTAGATTTTCATTTCGTAAAAGATCGCTTTGACTTAGGCATGTGTAATGGAGTAACAGCGATATTTTAGCGCACACCAATCTGCAGCTATAGACAAGATAAATAATGAATGTACTAAGTCGCGCTAATCGAGTAGCGGTGCAAAGCAGCAGTGAGGTACTGTATAGGCTTAAGACTCGCGCACACCTAGCAACTGTATGCTATAGTACTATAGAGGAACTGTAACAGAAGCCAAGCTATCTTCGTAAGTAGTTTTGAAAATGTTTTATTTCTAATTGTTTGAGACACTACAGTAGGCCTAGCTGCTAATGATGATGCGACATGTTCTACTTTGTTCATAAGTTACTTTTTGTGCAAAGTTTAAATTTCGTACTGCACAGAAACATAATTTTCCAATGTGCAATTACGTAGCACCATGAAACTACCTATGTGCCATAACCTTTGTTCATAGAAAGTATTGATGTGGTACAGTAGATCTGTACCATGGAGGCTTGAACAGCAATCATAGTGGCAAGTGATTTTTGCGTTTTGACGAGTAGACTTTTAGTCACGGTCCCCAAATAGCGAGTACTTTTAATCATATTTGTCGAGGCATGAGAAGAAGCCTGTTGTCTGTATGCTGAAAACAAGAGAAGTTTCTATCTCGGTCATCAGCTGCCAATGTGAATATTGTTTGTCATATCTCAATGCTTTTTACTGTACTACATAGATTGAAGTATGTTGTTCATATTGGTCATAAGCTACAGCCTATAGCGTGTCACATTCATATAAGATTCATGTATACAGCATCATATAGCTAAAGCACACTGCAGTTTTGCTGTCTGGTTTATAGATCGTTGTACTTATTGCTATAGGGATAAGCAATATATCCTGTACTGCAAAAGAAACAATATATATATATATATTTCGTAGTTTTCATTCGTGCAAAAATAGAACGAACACGTAAACAATAGTCTTTACGTAAAAGTCTCAAAATTGAAACCTGCTCCAGTAACCTCCTTTGCGGGAATAGATCCATACTAGTAGAATTATGGAAGTGGCAACAAAAGTCAGATGAAAGATATTCTCATGAAGAAAGCAACTGGCGAAATAAGCAAAGGCAAGCAGAAGATAAATGGCGGCAAGTATCTCTAGCACAAGAAGAAAGCTAGTTGACATTCTGACAACCTTTATGACGACCATGACTAGCATGGTAGCTGCCCGAATACCTCCAACACCAGCAGTGACAGGATGGCCTACAACAGTATCGACGATGCATGTGAGAGGTTCATCACAACACGGACAATCATATTTACACCATGCCCAACCAACTGAATTACATTACATTACAGAGGTTATCCTACCAGTTTGGTTATCCAAGTTTGCCACCACCGGGATCATTTTTTCATCCTAATCATGTCTGGTGAAATAAGAGACCCAATATGCTCCTGGACCCAATCAAGATAATTAAAGGAGTGACCCAAGATTCACAAGATTATAAGAGGTCTCTATTCTTGCTGTGTCTTGTGGGAGACTAATGCGACTGTCTATATAGTCTTTACATTCACTTACACAAGTAGATTAGTATTTTTTTTCCTATAATATTCTTCTATTTTCCTTACCAAAATTTAAGAACCCACTTAACGTTATTTTGTATGTGATTGATAGGCTATTGCGTAGTTATAATTCTTACCACAATGTACTTTTACGGTTAATTTCTACTATGTGTACAAGCAAAGCAAGTACTTTCCATGACTTTTTGATATGCATGTTTAAGTTTTGAACTTTGGCGGGCTACTCTCTTTTACTAAACGATATTTCATTTTTATGAATTGTCAACTGCAGGAACTGTATGGAGCGTGGGTTATATCGCAATCTGCATTTGCGAAGATGGCGTCACGTTCTCTACTGTTCAAGTATATTTGAAATATCCAACCTAAACGATTAAAAAATCGTTTCTCTGTCAAATATTTGGAAATTATTGATCGTTTAACGTCTAAGGGCTACCAGACAATTTTTTTAAAAGATATATATACTGGTGTTTAACTGGGGAGGGGGGGGGGGGAATTATCGGGATTTTGGCAGGCCGGCGAGTTTTCGTTTCACGTCATTCAGACTATGGTCCGAAATAAACAACAACAAAAAATAACGATGAACGAAAGATATGACGTGATACACTTGTAAGATTTCCCGCGACCATCGTTTGGGTTAGCACTAATTTCCCGCCAATTTGTAGAGTGTAAACGCTGTTAGGAGTCATAATTGTACCACATTATCTTACATCTGATCATAAGGGGATGTACAAAATACTTTTCCTTCAAATAGTTAAACGTAGGCCTACCAGGTGAGAGATGAATAAGGGGTTAATCAACGGTCTAGCGTGCGTTACTCACAGGATTAATGCACGATCGGGGGATAATGCAAGCGATGCACGAGGGCGGAGC
>KN886965.1:11138-28003 GCA_000934455.1 Apostichopus parvimensis
ATATATTTTAATGAATGTGTCGCATGTTTATCTTAGATATACAATCACTTATGATCAAAACATCAGAAAATTCCACATCACGACCAGTTCAGGGACTTATCAGGCTAAGGTAGCTAGTAAATCCCAGACCTTCGTGTCACATCCGTACCACTCGGCCACCGTGTTTCTGCTGGTGTCAATGCTTAAGGCATCTATAGTTGTTAGGCGATTTTCAGTTGTTGTACTTCGATTTTAGCTGACAGTATCATCAGAATATCCGAATAAAAAGTTTCATTGTTTTCCGTAAAATTTTGGAATTAATGAAAACTTGATCAAAACATTTACTTTGTCTACCATATTAGTTTGGGCCCAAAATAGATGTTCCTTTTATTATTGAATTACCAAATTTTTCCAGCTGTCTTTACTTAGTATGTGCTATGTTTTTTCGGTATATGACAAGCCCTTTTCCCCTGTAGCTAAAGCAAATAGACAGGAAACAAGATTATTCTACGCAGCATATAAAATTGGGCCAATGTTCAGTTTTAAAATCTCCAATCGTTACTGGCGTTTACTTTATAGTATACATTTATGTGATGCTTCATTTCAGTGTAATGCTTTACAATTCTCTCCAAAAAACCCGGATGTTATCATACCGTTATCTTTCGAATAATGAATCTTACAAACTGTTAATAATGATTCTCACTCAACTGTGTCAAAGAAGATTTAAGTCAGACTCGAGATATAACCTAATCGAAGAAGAAGAATCATTTCGCTTCAGCGATTCGATATTCCGTGTCACGTTGACATACACATATATACTTCTCAATTCTCACTTTTCGCGAGACTGGTTTGACAAATTAACATCTTTAAAACATTCTAAAATTATACATCTATTCCAGAAAAGTAAGGTAGAACACGTTCTTTGTCGTTCAAAAGTATAGGCTGTTTTTCAGTGCAAAGTGAATCTATAATTTATTAAGCAAAATTGAAATCACAAGCGTCAGTGTTGGAACTGCCAGACTGGAGTGTCAATATTAAATCAGAAAGCCAATAATAAATGTATTACGTCTTGTCAGTTAGTACGTATGATATTGACTATGTGCCATATCCTCAACACAATGTCCAAGCACGTGAACTTCATGGCTCGTGATTCCATACCGATCAGTTTATAAGGTGGATGAAGTAATGTTGGTAAAGAATCCCTTAGGCTTATCCCAACGGGGATTTTGATAGTACATTCACATACATTTGAGTAGAGATATGCCAGTGAAAGGTGAGATATAGTGTCCCATTATTATTCATCCTGCGTAATACACGGATCAAAGTACCAAACCAATGTCATAATCTTAATGTTTAATCAACAACAACTTTTCGACCTGTCTAAAATTATTTAATGGTAATCTCGAATGCGCGTCTATTTCACATAACCTTATAAGATAAAAGTCACAAGTTTAATAAATACACCTGTGTACATGTGACCTATATAAGTGCTTTTCCGAAGAAGATATAGATGTATTAAACAGTAAGACTATAGAGGCCTTATGCTTTCATTTAATGACTCTTACGAAATATGCATAAAAATCGGCCTTGGCGTCATACCCTTGACGTCAAACAATGCCATTTACGACACGAGAGATATTTCAAAGACTGGAAAATGCAAATTTATTTAAAGAAAGGTGTAATTCATGAAAGTAGATTGTTTCATGCATAAATTAAAGTTTTCAAGAATGCTTCGAAATAATGCCCATTTCACCAGTACTTCTGTGATAAATGTCATAAAAACATATACGTTATATACATTCTGACTGAGGATCAAAAGGAATTCCAAGTCCTCAGACGTCATTTCATGTCCTCAGAAGAATTCTTGTGTTCAGGGGTATTGTTAAGGTTAGGGTACGTGGATTAGAATAATGGCAAAAAAGATGGGTGCATTAGTCTGAATGTAAAACACACCTGCGTATGTTTGTGTGTGTATTAAGCATACCTATAGTGAGTGGTATGCTGTAAACCTCTACAATAGTCTGTACCACGCAATGGATTATCATAAAGCACTAGATAATTCTTTCCCTTCCAAAATGACATAGTTCTGTGAGACTCGATTTGATCATTAATAATGTTTCAGATCAAATGCCTCAAGCTTCCAGATATCATCTTTCGTTGCCACAGTTATTATATTTTTCAATTCAATGTGAACAATAAAAAAATGGAGATTAATGAATTACGTTTCTAAAAGAAGTTTTAAACTTTCGACATATGATAAGATTCTTGCAACTTAACTCAATGTCATTTCTCGTTTGAGTCACTCTTTTGCAATGTATAGGTAAGTACTGATAACAATTATTAGTAGAAAGATTATGTGTTAGGTTATGAAATATTTCAACAGTGAATAATATTATAACTTCTCTTATTTTTACTGTTTTGGTTAGACTGAATGCATATTAGTTTATATGGTATGCTTGTCCGCGTATGGATATGTCCCAAACAATCCCACTGTTTACTTGATTGATTTTTTTGACTTTCAGAATTTATCATTGCCATTTTTATTCATGATATTCATCGTTTTGAACAAGGTGTGAACTATGGGGACTATAGATATTCGCTAACCACATATATCAGTCACACATGAATGAAATTCTGTTACTCTATATATGAAGCTAGCACTACTCAGACCTAACACATAAAATATCAGCTTCTTGACTTTTATAAGACAAGTCTTTATATCATTATCCTACACCAAACTTTATCTGGTTACGTTATATCACCGACATTATATAACACTGATTGCGCATTACTTCTCAAATCCACTCATTGTTTGCGACACGAGAAAATATATAGGTTCTTGGCCAAAATATAATAATCAGCTGATGATTAGTCGAATAATTTCAATTATAAAGACAGCTTGAGCCCAAATTGTCATATTTAAATTAGTCTATTGATCTATATTCTTCAGTTACGATATATGTGTACATAGGCGTCGGAGTCTTCATGTTGCCTTCAGTATCTTATAACACGAAATAAGAATACAGTTTCCTTTGTCCAGTATTTTCCGGACTTTCTAATTGACTCCAGGCCCCGAATCTCAATGTCACGCCCCCTCCCTACCCTCCCCCCTCCCATCCAACACACGCACTCCTCTCGTCAGACCTGGTCTTAATTCTTCATTTACAACTTGCTAGAGATGTTTTTGGTTTGGAACATCGCAGACTTTCGAGAGGTATTAAATAGTCTGTTGAAATGCTGATGAAGGTAACAGATTAGCATCATTCGTCGAGGTCATTTAAGACAGTTGTAAAGATACTTATTTTGTCTTCCAAAAAACAGAATAATCCAACAGAGATATTTTATAAACGAAGTTTTCCTTCACTTCGACGCTTATTCATATTTTTGCAGACGGTGTATGTGTGAGTGTATGTGAGTGCGGGTGAAGGGGGGGGGGGTTGCGTGGGTCGGGCGATTAATACATGAACTGAAAATTAAATTGGTCCTTGGTTGTATATTCTATCACCAGGGACGACTTATCAGTAGGCAGCGATGAGTTTCTAGTCGGCTACACGAGCCCTGACTAAGTATACCTCCCAATGTTTTTATGACTCATGACTATCATCTCATTAAATCCATTCTTTTTTACTGTTCACTGTTCTACGTTCATGCTAGACAAAATCTCGTTTCGTTCAAGATAAGATACAGGCCACCATACTGCTACATTAAGTAGGTCAGAGGACTGAATTTGCAAAATACCGCATTTTGTCTGTAAATTTAAGATCCTGTCACTCATGTGAAGGCAGCAATGCGAAGCACACTGAACAGGAAGGTTAATGTATTAAGCGGTTTAGTGTATTTTGTTCTAGCGTTGTATAGTCTTAATTTAATTTCCAACCTACTGAGAAACCTAATTTCACGTGACTATGCAACTCTCAATAGCAGGTCCGCTTATATATATATAGCGGAACTGTGACCATATGATCATGTATACGATGATTTGTCTAGTCAAGTATTTCGATTTTAATATAAAGGGTGACTTTAGGCACAAAATTAGTGTTGATATTCATTTGAAAACACTGTTATCTATATTATTACGAAGCATTTCAGATATTTTAGTACATTTTAAGATGAATACCCAGGAAACCTAATTGGAATAACTATAAAGAAACATCACTAGCCGTTACGTTTTGTCTTTGTTCTTGGATTATGACAAATAATGACTTAAACTCGGTAAAGTCGTCCTTTCAAGGACAGATATTTCAACAAATACTTTTGCCAACAGACCTAGAAATCACCAATGGTCAATGATGACGAGCTGCGTTGGTATTCTACAGTGCATTTGTTGGACGTTTACTGTCAAATTCACAAATAGCAGATACATTCTGTACACAAGGCCCTCCACAAAAGAGTCCGGATACAAACCAGGGTAATACAAACAAACAGTGTTGACAATAGAACAGACGTGTGTCTTATCATAATTGATCAACTTATCTATAGGATTACAGCAACCATCAAAATACCATCGTTGGCGAACAAGTATAAACGAATGATTACAGAATCGTACACTCTCTTGTTATCAATTCTGTCGGATTAAGCCTTTAGAATAGGCCTAATTATGGTTGGAAACACAGATAATGGAAACATCGTGGTACTATTGTTGGGAGGCGTCATAATACCTCCATGGTGATAAAGTTCGGACGTTTCTTTGAAGACTTTGCTTTCAGTTAGGACACTATTTGTGAGTGATGATTCACTGACAAGATGTTGAGTTACTTTTCCTCGTCTACCACTACGAAGAGGCTTATCTAACTGACGTATTGAGAGAAGTTACATCTAAATCTTCTCCATTTCTTTCAAAGTTGATTAGGTTTGACCCCAAAAATGGTAGATAGTGAACCGATGCGGAGCCGGTTTGGAAGTGGTGTACATCCTTCCACCACCCCCACCCCTCCCCTCCCCCTTCAACCCCAAGTGAAACATCCAGAGTGCTTATTGGCACAATATCGCGTTTAGACATGTAATCCCCCCCCCCCTCCCATCCCTACTCCATTCTGTTACGTAGGGTTACCAGCGGGAATGTAAACATTGCAATCTGCTTTTAGCACTACAAAGTTGCAGAAAGATACGAAATTGTCTCATTTGCGCACAAAGCTCATTGACAATAGATATTTATGTATGCAATTATTGTTCGTGCTTTAACACTTGATGACTATAAGAAAGTGTTGCAGTCGCTATTTTTAAAGGATCGTTATCTTTTGAAGCAAATTTATCATTCAGATATGATAAATCCTCTAATGTTTCAACGTAATTGTGACCTAAATTGCACACCAAAAGTTTAAACGATCATGCATCTAGCGCATTTCGTTATTTCAGTCCATGAGTGATTCAAGAGCTATCAAAGATTAAAATGCAAATCTGTTTATGCTTCAAACACAATTATATTATGTTTTCGATTTCGTCTGACTTGTATCGTCTGTGGTATTTTCACATGCTACGGATAGCTACACCACCAACTTCATAACAGTCATCCCGGTACAGCTTTTACGTTTTGACCTATTCGTAATAAACATACATAATGAATTTGTCAAACACTTGCCAATTTCTATATATCCTTTAGGACTCTGAAACTGTTTGTTTTCCACTTAGAACAGCAAAAAACGTTTGCCGAGTTTGTTAAGAGTAGAAGTAGATTGTTTGCTCTCCCTATTGCAAACTCACAAATGTCTCAATAGGCCTTCCTTTGTCGACAGAAGAAAAGAAACATGTTAAGATTTACCTCTTAGCGAACATCTTAAACTCCTCTCGTTGCTTTTTTATTGTCAGATTACAATGGATGTTCTATATAACAGTCGTAAAGGAAACAGCATATTCTGTAAATACATGAAGGATATACAAATTCTCACGTGAAAGATCTTTAGACAAGTTAAAGTGGATATAAATTTAGTAACAGTCTGTATGGGAGGAGGATATTATACTTTACTGAGATAAAAAAAATATACAATCTGGTTTATGCAATCTAACGCAATATTAAAATTAACATTTAAATTGCATTTTAACTATCATATTTTAATGTTGAACCATTTACGGAAAAATTATAATTTCAAGTTTTCTATAATAGTATTTCTGATGAGAAAGGCATTGCTTACATCATTCGGATTGCTATTACGGCGTTTTCATGTATTTATGCATCAAAGACCGCAAGCTGATATTTATAGTTCATTTGTGATACATTTATGATATAATAGGAGAGAAATGAGAAGACGTTACCAACGTCAATAGCTGCTGGGATAAGGCTCTCCTGAATTTAAACACAATGTAGTGTCTGAAAGATTATGAAAGATTAACTAAATGAAAGCATAACCTAAAGCACAACATCCATTTAAATAAACAAGGAGCACGATGTCCTTTAGGTATTAACTTTACAGATATTTACAAAGTAATGAAACAAAACAGTATGACATTATATTTTGTGGGACACAATTTTACTTGTTATGGAATCAACTGCCAGTAAACGGTAATAAATTGCCACCAACTGGTAGAACTTGAAAAATTTGTTATAATAAGTTGTAGGGGAATAGACTGTAAACATTAACTTGTAAGGCGAATTACGGTCTTCCTTGGTCCAGATTTGTCCAACGAAGGGGGATGACGGGGGGGGGGGGAGGGGGCTGTTGAGAATATAGTTACTATAGTTCATGGGTACAGTATGCCGCTGTATACGTATAGTTTCTCACGAAACTTTTATTCATAAAACGAAACGATTGAGACGTTGAAACGTAAGGCCAAAAAATCTGAGTCATATCATAAAACACGATATATTATTGACGTCATCAATAATGTTCAAACTTGAAGAAAAGCATTTCACAGCCACAATTTTTTACCTGATGAAATATTTAATTCTTTAATCGATGACTCCTCAGAGTATGTGCATGATAACGAGATTCATAAGCTCCCAAAAATTACTTTCAAAATTAGCTAGCTAAACTTTTGGGGCCTATACTGTTATATTGTCATTCCATATTGTCAAGATGCTGGCATTCTCACTAGTGCTCATGTGATCAACACTAATGTACACATGTTGTCAGTATCACATAAGCTAGTTTATTAGTTGCGTTAGCAATCTTTGGATAAACCAAATATGATATGATTCATATATTCTCACTTTGATCAGTTGTGGCTATATATTGTATCAATACTCTCTCATTTTTGTAATATCTGTATAAATCAATCATGTTGCTTGAAATCAAGCCTCGATGTGCTGGTAACCACAGCAAGGCTGACAAATTCCAGTCAGATCTAACAGAGACACCTACAGCTTAAAGTTATTCTCTAATTCCTTCTAAAAAATACCTCGAAAACTTTCCGGGAAATTGTTAGAAACTCGCGGCTTTCTGTATGAACAAGATCTATAACAGTTTCATATAAGAATCTCAATATCGGTTTACATTGATGACGCACATGTATTTATGCTATCAGAATTCTGGAAATTATGATGATGATGTCGTTATAGGACTCAGAGTCATAGCAGTCATGCTGTCATGATATTAAAAATTCATTCTTTATCACTCTATGTGTATATTCATGCGTTAATTTATTTCAGATTGAAGTTTGGTAATGAGCTCGATCGATATCAACAGACTTTTAGGCTGAGTTTGTTGACCGTAAGCTTCCGCGAACCGCCATTTTCGTTTTTCCTTATCCAGGAGATGTATAGGTTTTATATCCATTACAAATATATTACCCTCAATTAAACTCTTCATCTTCATTTGAATGTGTCTAACAGGTAAACATAATGAGCAGGGCTATTACACTTTGCTTTACTATGTTTACATGTTACTATGTGAAATGTTACTATGGTTACATACAGATATGTTCCTTCTCGTGACGTTTGATGGTATATCACATGATACTTACTTTACTATCGTACAAATAGATACATCAAGTGAAGCCTAAACTTATATACTCAATATAATACATTATGTACCTTTATGTTATAGTCGTTGTCAACGAAATGTCTTTACGGTGCGTACAATTTCATATCCTATACACTAATTGCCAAACCCTAATGATTCCTGTTGAATACAGAGAACGTTATGATATAGGCTATGGAAGTTGTGTCAATGAGTGAATATATTGATGTAACCATAATATGTAACCAGTTAGATATAGCCACTTCTTAGAAACAGAAACTAACCCACATATTTGACACATTTCCTGATAAAATTCATTTAAAAAGGGAAATGTCATCGCCATCTTTAAACTTTACATGTACAGTGAATACTGTCTGTGTTGGAAATGTTGCTTTTATTGTATTCTTTGTCTGGATTTACATTCATCTCATCCATTTTCTGATGTTTGCAAGCAATGTATTTGTTCATGTATCTTTTCTCATGCATATCAAGGATTGTTTTTGTATTCCTACGCAAGGTTAATCATCCATAAGACAACATTCAGCGAGACTGCTAAATTTCAAATCATCCGTCTGCATTGAACAGAATATTTTTTAAAAATCTACAGCAATATGGTGTTTGATTAATGGTGGCATCTGCCTATACATCTTAAGAAGAAGAAAAATGTCTAATCACGAAATATTTTATGTGCATCGTCTAATGTTGCAGAAACTGGCGATGAAGTAAAAATAAGCAATCTTAATTTGTGATTAATGATCTCGTAATACAAGATCGGTATGATTGTGCGACATTTAAAGACATCTTAAAAGGGTTTTTTTTTCTTGGGGGGGGGGGGGCAAACCTTTCAGGTTTCCCCCTCTTGTGTTCATTTTTCCAACCTATAAATGTCGTTATATCTTCTTGTTATTTCCCTGATATATTTACCTTTTCGTGCTCTAACATTTACATTTACTAATTTAAATATTGCCCATGGTCGTTGTTTCAGAAATTTCCGAACGACGTTTACTGAAAAGATACTAAGTTTCAAGCGGAAATATACAAAAACCTGATTTTTATAAATAAGATAAAAATCTTAGACAAGAAAGAATGTCTCCAGAGTATAGAATTCAGATTTGATATGTCACATATTAAATAGTTATCTTATTATATATTTTTATCTTTTCTTTTTTTTTACGTTAAATGCCTTTACATTATCTGAAAATGGTCATGGAAAACTCTTTTAATGGATCAATATGATGACGTCAGTTCTTCGGTGAAAGTTGTTACTCTCGCTTCATTTTTTAGTCTCATACTAAGGAATAAAAGCCGAAATGATATATTCTTATTGTTTTTATTATTCCTTATACCAAAGTCCTGAAGTGCTTACCATGTCTTTGCTCTAGGCTTCTAGAATATGGTTCGATGCTGGTAGTTTCTTCTTAACTTGATTTCCCATGGTACGCTAACAGAAACGTCTTCAAAGATACAAGGTGTATTGTCCGGAAAGTGCAATAGGTGTGGAAATGAACTGAAAACAATTCTCAATAATCTGCCATAAATGTCAAGTTTTGCAAAAGAACCATTGTTTTACTATCGCATTCAGTAACGGACACAGGATATCTAAAGATAGAGTGGGGGGGATTCTAAATTCCCCTAAACTGATGTAGGGAGGGGCATGGACCTTATGGAAAGGTAAGATGCATGAGTGGGTGTGGCCCTGTCGTCACTGAAGCCAAACTTCATGTAGAGGGGTGCGTGGGTCCTCCCCCAGTAAAAATAAAAGTCAACAGAAACAAAATATGAAAGTTCAGACGTCGAATGGTGCATAATGAGGCATACATAATCTATGAATTATGTATATAACGATGGTTTGGTTGTGCTTATAATATGTTTTTCAATTATTGTGTGAGGATGAAAATAGGGTACACATCCCAACCGTGTCCCTCCGTGGATCCACACCTAAGTGATGTCATTCCTCCCTGACTGGATCCACAAAAGTCCCCAACTGAAGAAAGAGGCTCCCCTGCTGCCCCCCCCCCCCTTCACACAACCCTACTCCCCCTCTCCGCGCCCTGATTTTGAACACAACATTAATCACATCAGTATTAGGTCCATTAAACATGTTACCGGTATTGATTATTTGGGACTATCTTTGTGAGCCTCCTCCCAATTTGACCGTTATTAATTAGATCTATATTAACTGTTTGTGTTCCCATAGGTCAATCTCCTACCACGGAATGCGATCATTTCGGTTCTTGGCATTTTTAACATACTTCACTTAACAGAGGCTTCTTGGTGCATGATCCTTCATACTATGGCATTTGCTTCTCGGTATTATTAGGATAACTGTTTTGAAATGATTTATTACCCCTGGGAGGGCACAGCAAGTAAATACGAAGCAGGGAAATATTAAGTTTTATATTTCTTTAAAGTAAACTGTGCTCGATGAGGTATAATAATGTTCGAGATAGTAAGAGAAGTCCTAAAGATTAAACGATACCTTTATACTATTTCTGTTTGCAGTATAGAAGCAAACAGTCTCTCCAAACGTATCAATGTTTGTATTACTCCCAGTATGTCTATAGACTGTTAGAATTTTTAACTAGCATTATTCTCAAAGAATTAGAAATAGGTTTTATTCATTTCATTTTGATAACTTATTGGAGTATAATCATTTATAAGGCTGAACGTAGGCCTACTCGCACTTGTACTTGAGTAAAAATTTGTGTACTCATAGGGTACTCATGGGTATGTACCCGTACTTGTACTCAGCAACAGTCGTGTAAACGTACTCTTGGGTATTAAATCGTACTTGTACTCAGCAATAGTCGTGTTCTCCTACTCATAAGTATGTACTCGTACTCAGCAAAACGTCGTGCACTCGTACTCATGGGTATGTAGCCGTATTTGTACTCAGCAAAAAGTAGTTTACTCGTACTGATGTGTATGTACTCTTGTACTCAGCAAAAGGTCGTGTACTCGTACTCTTGGGTATGTTATCGTACTTATACTAGACAAAAAGTCGTGTACTCGTACTCAAAGGAGTGTACTCATACTCAGCAAAAATTCGTGTACTCGTACCCATGGGAATGTACCTGTATTTGTACTCAGCAAAAAGACGTGTTCTTGTACTCATAGATATGTAATCAAGAAAAAGTCGTGTACTCGTAAACTTGGGTATGTAATCGTATACTAAACAAAAAGTCGTGTACTCGTATTCATATGTATGTACTCATACTTGTACTGTTACTCGTGTAAGTTTGTAAGTTTGTACTCGCAAACTTACATATACTTGTGATGTTATCCTCACGTTACAAGTCTAGTGTATTATACAAGAGATGATACAGTGTACACAATGCAGATTCGAACTGAACACATGTGTGATATATGGATTACAATATATATATATATTATTATCACTCCAAACACGCACCGATTTACATCCGCATGTAAGGCAACTTATCTCGGAATATCTTTATAAATTATCCCTCATATTTATTACATTTATTTTAAGGGACCACGGACAATAAACATCGAACCCTAGCCACATGTGGCGAAGATGAAAAGACAAAGATATTCTAATGAGGGCAACTTTTCGTCACTTGAGCTAGAAATATGTAACGTTTTTACCGATATAGGTAAACCTCCATAGGATTTAAATACCGCTGGCAAGAGGACGTGAACACACACTCACAAACATACAAAAAAAAATTAAGTCTACATCTATTACCAAATGGTTTGCCTCAATCCTGCCCCAATAATACTTGAAGTGGCTTCAAACACTAGTGCCGTATAAAGTAGTAATCATAGAAAACAACTGGTGAAGCAAGTAAGAACGTAAGGAAAAGAACACAAAACGTGCTTTGCCGTCTTTTTCGTGGAAAATATTGCTTTACATATGGGTGGAGGGACCTGTCATCATGATAGCACCTGGTAAATCAAGGAATTGAGTCTGGTTTCAGATTTCAAACACCTTCAAAATCCTGTCTTATAATGAAGGATGGAAGGAAAGCATGATTGTAATTAAGATTTCTTAATGACATTTAGCTGATCGCATAGCAGGCGCTGCTCCCAGAAGCCACTTAAAGAGGT
This sequence comes from Apostichopus parvimensis, assembly GCA_000934455.1. Classification (NCBI taxonomy): domain Eukaryota; kingdom Metazoa; phylum Echinodermata; class Holothuroidea; order Aspidochirotida; family Stichopodidae; genus Apostichopus; species Apostichopus parvimensis. Next base: position 23,081 of record KN886965.1, read on the forward strand.
ATACTAACTTTTGCTAATATTTTAGCATTAGCTCATTATTGAACACGTACCTATTCCGCGATTTTGGTCACACTGTTATTGCAACGGATGGAATTCAATATAATATGCACTGTAAAATCTCAATTACCCAACCCTTAGTATTATGCGGATTTGGGATTTACAAACCCCTATCAAACCATTAATTATTGGAAAATGTTAAGCAAATATTTTAGTCTGGAGTTCATGCATTTGTGAGAAAACATTTAAAGCGCAAAGTGGAAATTTACGCAAAGGGAAGGGGTGATGCTGAAATATATTTCGCCTCGCTATATTTCTCATTGAGGGTCAAATTGTTACTTAATTTTGTAATAACATTCGTGTTGGAAGATTTTTGTTAAACGCCTAACCCCGGTCACTCCCCCCTCCCACCCCCAGCCCCCGTCCCCACTCCTTTCTCAAGCAACGCGACCTCGTAAACTGTATTCAAAATAAATTAATTACTTTGGAAAACCTTCATCCTGACAGCAGAAATTTGATTATATTTACTTTATCACTTTTCAAACTGACCGACTTAAAAATTGTCGATTACAAGAAATCTGAAATTGATTTCTTGGTTGACATAACATACTGATATAACTGACACGTATAGGCCTAATTGCAAATAATATGAAAATACATTTGCAGGTCAAGCTTGTAAACGAAACATTAAGGCAAGGTAGAGCAAGCCAGTGCAATATTATTTAAGCGAAGAGGGGTACCACGGCTGGTTATTGTGCTGCCTTTCTTTTTCAGGTGGTGGGGAGGGGGGGTGGGCTGGTTTGTTATGCTTGGTTTAAGATTCAATAACCTTACCTACAAAAGGTGTAGTATAACTTAACAATGCTCTACGACCCCAACCAATTCAACAACCAAAAGCTAGAAATGTTAGCCTCTTATTTTCGTCACTGTTAACTTGCTTATATAGGCATAGGAGACGTTTATAAAGGCCTACGTATCGTTAACCCTTTTGGTCACGTTCTTATTTTGACCATAACAAAAACAGAATTCTCAAATTTTTCATCTTTGTTTATCCGCAATTGACTAAAAACATACCGTACTCTTCAGTTTTCCAACATAGCAAGTCCCTTAGATATGTGTACCAAACAACCATCAATCACCACTAGTATTCCAACCACACTATACATCCCCTCCACCCCCCCCCCACCCCTCCCCCTCATCATCTCGTCACATTTGTGCCACTTCGATTAATACGTTTTAACAGCATCGTTAGTTTTCACATTACATCATCTGTTTTTCTCCATGCTGGGTCTTTTTTTTCATCCCTGTAATCAACATCATTCATGAATATTTATAAGTTTTATCCAACCAATCACATCAATCAATCAAGTTGTTCAAACGATGTATACCTGGATATTATGATCAACAACCTGCCACAACAATGTACATCGTGATTGGAACTCTGATCGATAAGGATAGAACCTTCCCTTCGGCAACTTGTGCTTTGGGGAAAGAAACATACTAAGAAAAAGGGTAGAACGAAACTCAATCCAAATTATTGTCCAAATTATAAACATTCTTGAAAATGAAAATTATTAATTCTGAAGGCATGTTTGATGATCAATATGTTCAGTAGGACCGACAAGCTCGTGCGAAGAATATTATCTTCCATACGAAATACACCCACACATAACAACTAAATAGGGGGAAAAAGTGATAAAAAATAGAACATTGCAACGGAGTCATCTGTTGTCCAACTTTAGTTATAGTGTGCACTTACCGCGTCCCGAAAGACTATTAAAACCCTTCTTGTTGCCGAGAAATTTTGACGTCATCATTTGATGACGTCAAAGTCTAACTCCTGTTCTACATCTGTCTCCTCAGAGCTCTTGTCCTTCAGAATTCACCCAGAAATGTGTTTTCTGACTGAAAATCTAATAAGGGATTTCTCTTAAATTAATTAGACTCCTAGAAATGCCGTGGCTTCTTTGGCCTTTACTCCATTATGCATCAGGGAGTCAGGGTTTTATCGATTTCTGCCATTCTCTCAGCGTGTACGTAGAACTATCAGGGTAACAATCACCGTGAATTAATGCTCGTTAGTGCAAGCAAGGCAATTGTGATTTCAACGATAAGATTTTTAACGATAAGTACATATATGCGTTTATAAAAGGAGACACAGGTGTACATACAAATGCTTCAAAGATGACAAATTATTTCAGTAATGCCACTTTAGAATATATGTAATACAATGGATTGAAATTCACGTTGACTCTCGAAAGGTGACCCTAGAGAGAAAGGTCGGCACATCTAGAGAGTGAACTATACAAATACAGAATTCAAATAATGTGATGTTGACTTTTCTTTACATACCTACATGATTGCAAAAACGACTGTCATTTAAGTCTATTCGTTCCATTTTGCTCAACTTGTACTTTTTTGGACATGGACGGTAACTCTTCTCAATGTCAGCTTGTATGTTATGAAGTCAGCTTGCATTTTATGAAGTCAGCATGTGCGTTATGAAGTCAGCTTGTACGTTATGAAGTCAGCTTGTACGTTATGAAGTCAGCTTGTACGTTATGAAGTCAGGTTGTATGTTATGAAGTCAGCTTGTATGTTATGAAGTCAGCATGTACGTTATCAAGTCACTTGTACGTTATGAAGTCAGCTTGTACGTTATGAAGTTGGCTTGTACGTTATGAAGTCAGCATGTACGTTATGAAGTCAGCTTGTATGCTATGAAGTCAGCTTGTGTGTTATGAAGTCAGCTTGTGTGTTATGAAGTCAGCTTGTACGTTATGAAGTCAGCTTGTACGTTATGAAGTCAGCATGTACGTTATGAAGTCAGCATGTATGTTACGAAGTCAGCTTGTATGTTCTGAACTCAGCATGTATGTTATGAAGTCAGCTTGTACGTTATGAAGTCAGCATGTATGCTATGAAGTCAGCTTGTATGTTATGAAGTCAGCTTGTATGTTATATAGTCAGCATGTATGTCTTGAAAGCAGCATGTATGTAATGAAGTCAATAAATTTAAAGCAGGAAACCCTTCGTAGAAAAATAAGACATTTAAATTTCATAACCGACTTGAGACATTCTGTTGGTTTTATTTTATAGAATCAACATGAAAGAATGTACCATCTATATACCATATATAGCCCTAACAGGAGAGGTACCTAACCTTGAGTTCTTCAAATAAATATGAATCTGGGCTATCGCCGCTAGGACTATCTATATGTTAAGAAAATCTTCACAGATTAAATGACTCTAATAACATAATTGAGTGTAAAGAACCTTTGAATTATGATTGGAACTCTATCACTTCAGCTATACTTGGTAAAACCAAACGTTTTAATGGCGAAATCTTGTCTTGTAGACCTAACAGTAGTGCAAGTAGCTGAACAGAAATAACACAAGACATAGCTGCAATGTAAAGAAAAGAACATTTATTAGACTGGATGATAAATGATTTGGGCAGTTTTTTTACATCCCATTTCGTTCCGTCTGTATGTCTTCGATAACCAATTCATCGTTCTAATAAACTGACACAGCATACTCATGATGCATTACATTATTCTTATTCTTATTCTATTTTTTCTTCTTTTTTTCTTTTTTTTTTGTAAACCACAAATTGTCTTAGTTAAACAAGAGACCGACCTAGCCAGCACCTTGGTTCTTGGATGCTGACATTTGTGGTACAAAATGTTTCCCTCTGTAAACCAATATATACAGCATATATCTGAAATTAGTGCATGTTTGGAAATTAGAATAATTAAGAATGTCATCCGAAAGGGACATTTACGCTCTCATGTGGTTTGAACGTGCATTAAAGTGGAATAACGTTGAGTTTGGACTAGTGAACACATCTCATGCTAGACTGACGTTTGCAAATGTCAACATGAATTTATACGACGTGAGATATGAAATGGAAGCTAACAATTTCTTTGAACACTCACCCCCTTCACTTGTCAGTTCTAATACCCAGAAATCTTAGCCTTAATACTTCAAGATGACTTCACGGTTCAAAAATATTTGATGTATTACTACTGCAGCTACCACCTTACCGGATTGACACACATCTTTGAGATGTGAGCTTGTAGGTCTTATTCATATTCTAACCAAGATTGCGTTTTAAACAGCAATTTACCAGTAACGGTTGTCAACTTTGAAATGGTCAACAAAAAAAAAAACATATCCTACTACGTAAAACGCCGGTGCGAACCTGTAGTTTGAACATATGTACTTTTATGTGTTCTACATGTGAGATTAGGGAAGAAAGCCAGCGGCACTCGAGACAAAAAGTGGACTGACGCGCTAAGGCTTAACTGTACAAATCAAAAATATAAATCAAGCTTTTTATAGCTTCTACTATCAACAGTTTTTCACCACATAAGCCACGGGCTTCCACGATGACTGGCGAATAATTCATGCTGTCAGCAAGCAGCGGCTGTCGTTATTAGGAGGAGATGTGTAGTTCAAGGCTTAGCTGTCATGGATCGATGAATGAGGTCTCTCCAAAACATGAGAGGTGTTAAATGGTTCCTACTGGGTTCATCTGGGTACGATGAATAAAAATGGCGAATGTGCGGCGTTGCACGTAGCTCTAAATTTAATATCTTGAGCAGATCGTTTAAGGGGATTTTGAAGGGATCGAGGGGAGAGAATATTTAAGCTTAAGTGGGTTGAATACAACCCCAAAGGGGTCGAATGAATAATGCGGCATTTATGAGTTAGCGTGCGAAAGACACATGGATTTGATCATACAGGCATGCTATGACGTAAGTACGCAAACCAACTATGTAGCTTGAATACGTGTTGCCTGTTAACAGCTGGCTAAGCGTGTGTAGCCTGGTGCGATGAAACGAAGAAACTAAAATAGGCGGTTTCAGTTGGGAGTTTTTAATTAGACAAAACCAGTAATATACATTACTAGTAGAAACCAGT
>KN886966.1:37688-48732 GCA_000934455.1 Apostichopus parvimensis
ACTTGGTTGGAGGGCATTCCCTGGTCCAACAGCATTAGGAGTTTGTGACATGGTGCCTACCCTCTGACTTGGTTGGAGGACATTCACTGGTCCAACAGCATTAGGAGTCTGTGACATGGTGCCTACCCCCTGACTTGGTTGGAGGGCATTCCCTTGTCCAACAGAATTAGGAGTCTGTGACATGGTGCCTACCCTCTTACTTGGTTGGAGGACATATACTGGTCCAACAGCATTAGGAGTCTGTGACATGGTGCCTACCCCCTGACTTGGCTGCTGCGCTATCACTGGTACTACAACATTAAGAGTCTGTGACAAGGTGCCTACCCTCTGACTTGGTTGGAGGACATTCACTGGTCCTATCTGTGACATGGTGCCTACCCTCTGACTTAGTTGGAGGGCATTCCCTGGTCCAACAACATTAGCAGTCTGTGACATGATGCCTGCCCCCAGACTTGGCCGCTGAGCATTCCCTAGTCCTAGCTTGTTGCCTTTTTCAACACCCAGAGATCCAACTGGGCCGATTCCAACCCCTTGTGGTCTCAAACCTTCTATAAGATGTGAAGTTTCACGGCCAGACTGATCACTGGAAGCGGCCATAGCATTGGAGGTGGTCTGTGCATTTTGAGTAACTCCAAACATAAAGGAGCTGGGAACTTGGGATGTCTGAGCACTATTTAACACTTTTTGTCTGGCAAGCATCATTAAATCTTCGTTTGACAATCTCTGAATGGAGATACCCATGGCTGAGGGAGGAATAGTAAACTGTTTAAACATCTGGTTGGGTGCTTGACTGACAGAGGTATCGCTGGCATCCAGATCTCTGGGTACAGTGGGGTCAAGTGAAGATGGTGAAGCTTGGTGCATCATGTGAACGTTTCCTGCTGTCATTATCTGAGCTGGTGTCAAAACACTCCCGAACCCTGAATGAGGGAGCAAGACCTCTTGGCTGGTGGTGAGAGGCATGGACCTGATACTACTTTCATTCTGCTGTTGAGCTCCTGCAACAGCCATATCTATTAAACTGTTTCTTGAGGAGGGCAGAAAACTTCCACCTTCGGCGACTGTATTAACCGCCGGCTGTGGCAGTGTTGTGTGACCTGTAAAATGAAGAGATGATTGAGGGTATGATTAGGACATGTTGAAAAACCATTGCTGAAAAGAAACACTGAATATACCTATAAATAATGTGTGTAAGTGCCTCGTTATGAGAAGAGACCCACCATGTCACCACTGGAGCCATAGACAGGCGCGTAGCCAGGGGGCGAAGGGGGCGACCACCCCCCACCCTTGAGCATATTTTTTTTGTATGTTTTTATGATATGGCTAGTTATTGTAACATAGGAAATGCTTAGATGCAATTTACAAGGCCTGGGAAGTGCCGTTTCCAGCGATCTGGGAGGCATTTTCGGCCGAAATTTCCTTTTTTAACGGGACGCAAATTTTTTCGGGGGCTTGCGTCCCTGGGACGCAAACTTTTTTTCACTAATAACATTACTGCATATATACCGCTCTGATAGTTTGTCTACAGGTTCACCCCTCCCTTGGCAAATTCCTGGCTATGCGCCTGGCCATAGAGTCCCAACATTGATATTGTTGTGAAATTGGAGCAAGATATGACATCTGACATGTCCATTTACGTTCTACTTTCACAGAACTTTTCGTCATCCGATGTTACAAAGGCTACATGAGATGGCTTGCTCTATTTGCAGGTTGGAAATTTGAATTTGGCATCATATCGGTTGCACATTTGAATTTATATCTTTACTTGCATAACATGTTGATGAATATGATGTCTCATTCAAACGTCTAGTTATATTTCAGATTGGCCATTTTTGCACTCTCTTTATTTTCTCACTAGTTACTTTTCTGAATATGCTGCAAATAAAGCCTGCATCTAAAGGTAGGGCTGATTTTTGGATTCGTTATTTGGAATTTCTTTCCACTTACATGGGACTTTTTCTGTGCATATATATACCCAACTGTTTTGTATCTTTTGCCCAGAAATTGAGCACTAATACTGCTTGTATGTACGATGGATACAATTTCCTTGTATATTTAGTTCAGTGTATTTCAGGGGGGGGGGTGGGGTAATAAAAATTCAATAAATAGTTGGTGAGACAATACAGTGCATTTTGATCAATCATGTTTTGACTAATAATCGATAGATTTGGTCAAAATTGTTGACCCCAACTCAAACAGCTGCTTTAATCATTTCCTTCACTCGAAACCAGCCACGTAATTTTTTTGTTTGAAAACTCTGAATTATTGTACCTTTAGTAAGCTTCAGTCTGTTCTTTCGCAAGAGTTTCATTTTCTTTTTCATCTGAAAGTAAAACACAACAGTAATACAAATAGGATTAACGTAGGAACTGATCATTAAAAAAGAAATATGACTCGACTACTGTTGGAACAAACAAAAAAATCCTGAACATTTAGAAAATGTTAAATAAATAAATAATCAGCAGTTATTTTTACCATGCTTAAGCGACCACAAATGTGGGAGAAACCCCCAAGGGCTTTTGGATTACAACTTACACGTCGGGTGGCTTCCAATTCAACATTTTAACTCAAATTTGGAATCTTTTCAATTTAGAAAGTCATTTCAGATGGGAAAACCGTAGATTGCTCTTGGATGAAAAACCCACCTTACTATGACCCGGCCGGGAATCGAACCCTGAACCTCCCGATTGCTAAGCCTCATTGCTTCATTGCTCTTTGGTAAAGAATGAATTAGTGGTCAGAATTTAGTGGCCTTGAAATTCAGGCTATTTACTAGCTAAATGCCAGTGGATTTAATCATTTGCCAGTTGTAGAGAAAAATACACTTGCATTTTTCTCCCAACAGACACTTATACAGGGATGAGCCTGTGGTAAAAGAAAAATCACAGAACTTTGCAAGAATTGCGGTATAGGCTCCAGTTTGCATATGCTACAGTGTGTTAGGATAATAGTTTTTGTCCCAGAGGTAGAAAAGAAATCACGGATATTCCGCGAATTCGCGGAAAAAGCTTATGCATGCTTATAGGTTATTTTGGTGGTTGAAGGTGATCACTTAAATAATTGCCGAAGATTTTCTAAATCTTTAGCTGAAAACCGCATCCTCATATCATTTTGTATCGGAACGACATGAATTTTTGAAAGTTTGCAATATTTTGTTCAGCTGAAAAATGTCTTTGTTTTTTTCTTTATAATTTGTCAATCATTTTTCCACAGGAGAAAAGAAAATTTGTAGAGCTAAGCAAAAATTCCAAAAGTATCAGATTCAAAGGCTAAAAGAACAAGCAGATTATGATAGCCTAAGTAAAGCTCTTGAAGAGCATTTGCCCAGATGATATCACAGACCTGCTACTGTGATCCAGTTTGCTGGAGTTGCTGAAGAGGGTTCAGCCAGCCATAATAGGTTTACATTCGATCAACCCTATTCGAAGTTAGAGACGAGATAATGAGACGAGGTTCTCGATAAAACAATAAACAGAGGGGACAACTTTTTCTCTTCAAGTTTAACATTGTTTGCGACCAGAATATCCTTTTAAGAACAGTCTGGTAACAATCATCTGCACAAAACTCGAATGACTTCCATACCTAACATAAGCCCTACATTACTGCTTATTATCATCAAACGTTATTGGGCTGCTCTCAGAAGCCTGTACAGTAACTGATGTGTCTGTAATTCAGGAAAATACCAGTAGGAACTTGATTTTAGCCAGCTGATGCATGTTTTAGCGAGTGGCTAAAAATTATGAAATTCTAAGCCTGAGAAAATCCTGACCATAGCAAAAATCTACCTTAATATCAAATTCATCTTCAACGTTCTGACCTTTGAACACGATACCACAGAAATGCATCCATTGATAGTCAGAAAAGTTTGATCTTAGAACTTTCCAATTTGTCAATTAACCGGAGTACAACTCAAGCATTGGTAAGTATTTATTCAACAGATATAACAAACACATTATTTTATTAATAGGTGGAACTTTAATAGTGACATTTGATTTAATTGCTTTAATGACATCTAAGAAATAAATATCTTGCTGTGAAAATGCAGATGACCAAATTTATCCAGCATCACATAATGGCTACAGAATATAAACAAAACTGCTACACAAACGCGAATTAAATATTTCAGTCTGTGTACACGGAATCTTCATATTTTTCAGCCATTTTATGGTCAACGGATCAAACAAGCATCAAAATTGATGAGTTAGATGTATAGCGTTCCCATTAATTTAGTATATATATGTACACTGTGATGCCAGCATTCTCTGGGTTAGCTTACCTCAACCTTGGTCTTCTTCAACGAGATGACCTTGGCATTATCACTCTTTATCCTCTCTTCTAATACCTTCTGTTCTTTCCGGATGGCTTTATACTGCTGTTGAAATTCTGTCTCCTTTAGGGATAGCTGAAAGACTTGGCCATGTAATGAGTTGTCTGCTTCTTCTGATGGTAACTAATGGAGGAAAAGTCAACATCAAGAATGATAAAAAGTATAGCTCTGTACACAGTACCTCCACTTTGAAACATTGTTACTAAATCCTATGACTAAACTAAACTAAAACATACTGTTTTCTCCTGTACTGAAAAGTCAGTCGTCCACAAACTGTTGGAACCACTAACCCTGTAGAGTGCATTGAGCAATATTTGTTGGATTCTGCTCTATATAAGACTAATTCCTATTATTACCCACGATCCTCCACGAGGACTGCGTCGACGACTCCCACCCCTCAAGAGTTGATGCTCACAATTCATGAAAGGTCGGACTTTTTGTGTTACAAAATAAAAAGATTAATTAATGTATGTAAATGACTAATGGAAAGCTGACTGTGAAATGTGTAGGCAATGGGGAAAGAACAAAGAAGTTAATGGCTAGCATGGGATTCCAACGGTCGGTAGCGTCTGGCCTGGTTACAAGCCCAGCACTCTACCAACTGAGCTATCCAGCTCTTAGTTAGTGGTGATCACAATGTAGCCGTTTTCTTGCTGGAGGCTCCAGTCAGAAGCCACAGTACCTTGCATACCTTGTAACAAGGGATCACGCACCAGTTTCATTCAGACACAACCCAGAAAATTTCAAATTTCTATCCTCTTTTCAATCAAAATAGATTTAATTTATCTTCATTGGCAACCTCCAAAAGACACAGGATTGTAGATGGTTTTACAGACTCGCTGAATATATTTCACGACCGCACTCTTTGGTCACGCCTCATTATTAGCACGGGCCTTCTAATTGTGCCGAGTTGCATCAGGTGGTGCCTTTGCTTTCTCATCCAGCCATGTGATAGTCATACATTTAATTTGAAACCCCTTCACTCTATGTGATTACCACCACTTAGCTGCTGTTGTTCTTAACTGTTTAATCCAATGCAGAAGGAACAAGGGGTCCCACACGTAAAAAGAGAAATGATTACGTTTCTTTCACAAATAACCCAGCTAAATTTTATGACTCGTGCATTTTTCTGCATGTTACCATTTTAGTGGACTTCGTTTAATCTACAGTAATGCAAATTTTACTTTCAGTGTTCTGATTATTAAACAGATAAAAAGTTCAGATTCTTCCCTTCGGGTACGTTCTTAACACTACAAATGGATTGTTCATATTAAAATAATATTAATCAGCTTTAATAAGTTTAATTATCCAGCTTGAAAAGAGAGACAGCATGAATATAAAGACATGAATATAAAGACACAGAAATATTCGCCAACTCTTAGGAAAAGGAACGGACCTCAAGACAACATTTGAAAGGTACAGTTGGAGCCAATTTATGGAACTGATAGTTGAAAATAAAACAGTTTACATCATTATCAGGAGACCATGAATAAATTATTGGTACTTGCTGCTCCTATTAACGACCTCTCATAACTATAATGATTCAATGTGAAAGACTGAACGTGTGATAAAATAGTGAAGGAGGCAGCACTCACCTTTTGAGACGTTGGCAATGTTGGCAACGTTGGCAACTTTGTCACCTCATCTTCTTCCTCCTCACTCTCCGACGAGACAACGATTTCCATCTGAACGGATTCGATGAGTTCTACATCCGAAGAACTGTCGTCGCTTGCGGATGCTCCAGCCGGACTCGTAGTTTCAGGATCCTTCCTCCTCTCCGCATCCACACTGCTTCCGTTCCCAATCACCCCGTGGTGCATCTGACCACCGTTTCTGCCCTCCATGGTCGCCTGACTGTTTCCACTCGATGGAGGAGGCTCTTCGGCAAGCTCAAAGAGTGAGAGCAGCTCCTGCAAGTCCTCCTTCGAGTCCTCTTTAGACAAGAGTTCCAAGTCCTCTTCGGTCAATCGTTCTAACATTTTGATCATTTCGCTGTCGTCTGGGTCCAAACTTTCCAGATGGACGCCAAATCGTTTGAACCGCTCCGACGTTTTGCTGGCATTTGCAAACAGTTTCTTGAGTTGCGCCTCTTGAAGTTTCTTCCGGTGGTTCGATACAGGTTGTTCAAAGAGATGCAAGAGCACGTGCTTTAGGTCGGACAACGCCAAATCCAAGTGCTGACTAGGATGGTGCTGGACACGCGCTGATGTCAGATTCGGTTGAGCAGAACGATATCTTTGCAGTTTCTCTACGTGTTTTTGTATCAAATCTGGGATGAGAATGTTATTATCACTAGATTTATTACCAAGGGACTTGCCTCTTATATAGGCAGTGATTAACTTGCAGGTAGCACTCGGCATATTGGTTGTTTTTCCGCACAAGGGTGCATTGCTACTGGAGGGTTTATCACTGGAAACGGAATCTGCATCACCACGAGAGGAATGGTTTGGCACGTTTCCTTGCCGTGAACTGTTGGCACTTTTTGTGCCCGACTGAGGTTTTTGTCGGCTAACGTCACTCATTCTTAAGCTGCTTCCTTCCGTGGCTGAAGGTTCTTTGTCTTTACCTAGATCAGGAGAGCAGTGAGTAGGTACTTCATGAATTGGGGCTTGGGAACTTCCGCGGACTGAATCAAAGGATTTATCTGCACTAACGGAAAGACTCTGAATCGTAGACAAATTGTTCTCTATCGAACCGGCGTTACTCGCCGCAGAACTATTTTTTTTTCTGGCTGCAGTTCTTACACCTGAACCTTGCAAATCCTTCCCGTTAGCAGAGAGGTCCACTCTAGCTCGAGCACTTGCAGACAGTCCATCAGTTATGGTCGGCTGTTTGTTATCAGATCCACCATGATTCTTGTCCTTTTTAGACGAGATACCAGCTTCCTTTGGTGTGTTAATTACATGTCGCATTGACACCTGTGGTACTGTTGCTGCGGTGCTTTCTCTAGAATTCCCCAACGTCTCCTTTTGGCAGATAACCTTCTCTCTCCCAACTACACGGCTTACTGTTTCCACGCAAGGTGTCTTTGCTATCGCTGAAATGTTCCTATTGCTACCATCGGAACCAGTGATGCCTGTTCCAACGACGCCCGTCCTTTCCCTTGGTGTTTCCGGCACAAGAGCCGAGCTTCCACCGCGGTTATCTCCGGTCAGTGTTTTCTCACAATCCACAGACTCGCCGAACCTTTCGCTGCTGTTTTCTGTCACTGCCACACTTGCAATATCTTTCATCTTCACCTGACTTTGGTAATTTTTTTCCGAGGAAACTGCCATCTGTGGTTCTACAGACTTTTGGCTTGTACTCCCCACTTTATCTTTCCCTGTAGGAGGAACATTTGGCATAGTAGATGGCTCACTTTGTCTTGTAGAGGGTTCATTTGATTGTCTGAGAGAGGGCCCATCTCGTATGATAGAAGGCCCATCTCGTCTGGTAGAAGGCCCATCTTGTCTGGTAGAAGGCCCATTTGGTCTGGTACAGGATCTTCTTGGTGTGGTAGAAGGCCCATTTTGCTTGGCTGAGGATACTGGTCTGATAGGGGGCCCAATTTTTTCCGTAGAGGGTTCACATTGTGCGTTAGAGGGCCCATTTTGTTTGGTAGTGGGCTCATTTTGTTTGTTAGATGAAACTTCTCTGATAGAGGGCCCGGTTTTTCTGATAGAGGGCCCGTTTTTTCTTGTAGAGGGTACACTTGGTGTGGTAGAGGGCCCATTTTGTTTGGTAGTGGGCTCATTTTGTTTGTTAGATGACACTTCTCTGATAGAGGGCCCGGTTTTTCTGATAGAGGGCCCACCAGTTTTTCTGGTAGAGGGTACACTTGGTGTGGTAGAGGGCCCATTTTGCTTGGTAGTGGGCTCATTTTGTTTGTTAGATGATGCTTCTCTGATAGAGGGCCCGGTTTTTCTGGTAGAGGGTACACCTGGTGTGGTAGAGGGCCCATTTTGCTTGGTTGTGGACCCATTTTGTCTGGCCAAGGACTTTTTTAGCTTGATAGAGAGCTCACGTTGTCTGGCTGAGGACACACTTTGTACAGTAGAGAACCCACTTTGCCCAGTTGAGGACACACTTTGTACTGTAGAGGACCCACTTTGTCTAGTTGAGGACACATTTTGTACAGTAGAGGACCCACTTTGTTGGGTAGAGGGTTTGCTTTGTCTAGTAGAGTGTTCAATTTGTCTGGTAGGGGGCTCCTTTTGTTTCCTTGTTTGCTCATTTCTTCTGGTAGGTGTTGTCACCTTTTGTCGGTTAGGGGTCTCCCTTTGTCTATTAGAGATTGCATTCTGCCTAGTAGAAGGCCAACTCTGTATCGTAGAGGGCCACTTTTGTCTGTCAGAAGATTCAGTTTCTACATTAGGCAAATCATTATGACAGGTAGAGTTGGATATTTCCGTTGCGGATTGTTTGATTTCCTTTCTCTGCGGCAATCTGTCTATTTCCGGATTCACAGAACCTTCGTAATTCCGTCGAAGCTCGTGCTCTCTTCCCTCCAAAGCAAAAGGTGATGGGCTATTGTTGCTGAAACCTCTACCAGAAAACTGATCAGAGTGAAAACCGGAACGGTTCTCAAAGAGTGCCATCCCTTCCAAAGCAAAATCATTATCATCAAACCTCTCTGGGTTTCTCAAAGTTGAGGAGGAGCCAAAATTCTTTACTCTTGGAATCGGTCTCGAAAGATGAGCGGCTCTTCTCTCGTTCCATGATGCAAACTTATCCTCTGGAAATCGTTGGCGAAACACATCATTTGAGCCCTCCCATCTGCATGCACTTATTGAGGGAGTCCATTCCGTCCCTAATTCCTGGGTGTGGCCAGCAGAATAGCTGTATCGTTTCTTCTGGGCAGGCCGGTGGTAAGGAGCGGATCGCCTCTCTCGGGGACTTCTCGTGTATGAGACGTCCTTGACGTGAGTGAGCTGGTAAGATGACCTTACACTTATTTCACCGTATGTTTCGGGCGAAATTCTACTTGCAGAGGAGCTGCTGAGTGGTGTTCTCTCAGACATGGAAATGGCACTATCTTTACCCGAAGACATCCTTTCATCATTTCTTGAGGATATTCTCTCAATCGGCTCTCTGAATTGGCTATCACGACAGAAGAACAAAAAAAGAGAGCATTCTTAAATATCCTAGGTCATCCACTTTAAAGAATAGTCCAGATGTGTTTCATATTCATATTCAACCAGAAACATACAAAACACACTTCAACAGAGCATATACTGGAATAAATTACAGGTTACAAGAAAAAAGTTTGAAAATATCTCAACCCAACCCCCTCCCCCAAGAGAAAACCAGAGTGAAGACCCTCCCAGTGGTTACTTGCCTTGACAGTATATATGCTGAAATAACTTTCAAATGGTTGACTTATTCTGGTATATATCCTATATATGCAGAACGTTATATCAGGGAACTGCCACTTTAAACATTAGGTGTAGCATACAGTACATGATGAAGATGAATTTCCAAAAGGTTTCAAAATATTTAACACTGTTAACCCTTATAACCTGTGCTTCCATCAATAGGACCTAATGTATTACTGAACTTTTCCACAAGACAGTTCTTTATTGTGGGAACGGGAGAATGGGAAAGGATATCTTTTGTGTCAAAAGGGGACACATTTTATGAACATGTGCAATTTTGAGGTTTTTCACAGAACTGGGAGTGGCCCCCTGTCTCTCCCCTCCGACAAAATAAAGTATCATTAGGCCAGTACTCACAATGAATTGGACTGTCTGTTAGGAATTTTTGGCTCGAGATTAGCTTTCTTCAGTATCTGAAGCCGCATCAGAGCAGCATTTTTGTGACATCTACTGATGAGATGTACCCCATAATCTGGTAAGGATGGCCAGCTTTGTTTGCAAAGTGCACAAAAATGGGTCTTCCTGAAATGGAACAGAGACACATACATATATATTTCAAGTTTGGTGAATTTCATGGACCAAACAAAACACAGACACACACAGCTACACACAAAATGAAGCTAACCTGTTATCAAATGTCATAAAAGCACAATTTTTTGTTTAATATGTGAAAGTATTCAAATGCTGAAAACATTTATGCATTTATGTAAAAATCAGTGCTGTTACATACAAAACAATATCTTAGAGTAATCCTCACTCATTTTTCTTGTTCTCCATGTGTCTGTGGTGCAACATGGACCACTGGTGTTCCTCAAATTGGGGATAGCTGTCATATGGCAAGTTGCATAATCCACAAAAGTATAACTTCTCCTTTGGAGCCATTTTGTTGTGTCCCTCAGCCAGAGATGTTACCAGATTTATCAATCATCAAAGGCTTTCAACGCTGCAAAGATTCAAAGGAGCAACGTGTATGGCTGTATAGTTACATTACCTGTTTTATTATGTTATATGGTTTATTTTATTAAAGACAATGCAATTAGCTTATTCTGCTTAGTAGAATATTTTTACTCCTCTTACTATACTAAAAATTGTTAGGGATGCACCGGATCCAAATTTTTGGATCCGGCCGGAACCGGATTTTGCCGGATAGTACATGAAATCCGGCCGGATAAAATTCGGCCGGAACCGGATTTTTTTATTACACAAAAGAAAATCATTAATAAGAAGTAGAAGTATGAAACCAGGAGCAAATCTTAGGTGAGGTATACGCATATTATAAAGAAGGTGAAATTAAGACCCTATTTATGAGATTAAATATGACTTGAAGTGGTGTAATCTACATTCTTTAATAAAATAACTACAA
>KN886968.1:29238-47184 GCA_000934455.1 Apostichopus parvimensis
CTCATTACGATTTACGTGTAACCTACAAATCTAGTTAAACAAGTTAGTGTTAGTAATAAGTTCCTAATTATGAACTATCAACTTAGACCGCTGTTGTCGATTGTTGACACAAAACGAATCACTACAACAGCGTTTACGTTACTTTCCGGGGAACTTTGAATGATGTATTTGACACCAAAAAATTATTTAAAACAATTTAGTTCATTAGCTTCACTAGTCAAGTTCAAATCCAAAGGAATGAATGGTAAATTTTAGATCATTTCATTTTTCCCCGAGATGCTTACATCAAAAATGTGTACACTTTGAATGTCGTCGTGATGAATTACCCGTAATCTAACGATTGTTTGATGAATACATTAAAAATATGTCTCTCGTTTGATAATGATATAATCTTATTGTCAGGAAGACTCGAGAGGTTTGGGTAGTAAGTAAAATTGTGGGAAATCGTTCACCAAACACAAAAAATTTGTTGTAAGATTCGTCCTAAGTTTGAAGTCACTTTCTGAATGTTTTACTAATAGGCCTATATAGACGAATTGATGAAACCATGCATGCGGGGAACAAACTGCACACTGCATGTTCGTTAAAGATAATATAATTCAGACGTGGTGGTAATATATATATACATATTTAAGCCAAAAGTACAAATAGATTTATAGTACAAAGATCTTGTCTCTCCTGATGGTACATGACTCTGACAACCTCGAAATTTGATCCAAACAAATTATTTCGTTTGTAGTATCTTACAGGGACTCGTTTGAAGCCTAACCACTAATGTCAAAGGTCATCATTTAGTCATCCTTTGATTTCACTGTTGTTGAAGTACATACAATGTTGGATGGCCTCGCTGTTTGCTTCAATATCGATCTAGCCTCGACAAGCAGTGACAGGTGAACCATCGCTGCTGAACTTTTTTTCCTCTGCGCTTCTTATTCTTTTTACTTTTTTCGTGCAACTGATCTTTATACGATATGACACAAGATCGGTTGATAACAACCTCTAGTTTTGATTAAAATATGCCTACCCCTGACAGGTGAGGGAAGCCCACTTCTTCTTCTCAAAGTCGCTATAGCCCTTTGTTCTGTTTCAAAGATTTCTGATGTCATTCTTTTCCGAAACAATTGTTTAGTCATCCATACAACTAGGTCACTGTAACTTTATCACAATGTCACTTGGATTCCATGTTTTCAAAGAAAAGGGCGAAATAGTAACACAATTTTACTCCCCGTCCGCCCGCACCCTCCACCCCCAAACAGGAAAAACATCCATTATTTTCATCATATCAAAACAATTATTTAAGAAAAAAACACAAATAGAATCGTGAAGGCGCCATGGGGTAAAGCGATCAAACTGTAGTTGATGGATTTTAAACTTTATTAGCTGCCTAGGTTTATCAATCGAACCGGTTTAATTATTTCAACTAAAACCTTCGCTTTCCCGTAAATGTTATCATGAGGACTCCATTCCAATAATTTCTTGGACAAGATATCTCGATGTGTAATCTAACTATACAGCTTGGCGACTTTAAAGTTCACAAATTATGGATAATGTTAAAAAACATAATTGCCTGCTTCCCGCTCACAGATCAGTCGACAAAGAAATGTAAATTACAAAAAGTCTTCATTTTCAATCTAAATTCGGTTTTATCTACAACTCGCTGCCACGTGGTTTTATTTTGGGACAAACGTCGTTTGTAGCGGGACCCGCTGTGTGTATACTCAATAACTATAATTCATAAGACCCTTCGCCGAGTGAAGCCTTGAGTTAATTTCATTTTGCAAGCAGTGAGAGATGACATTAATATTATGAATTACACTCTTGTTACAAGTCTCTGTTTATGTGTTAATATTTATTAAGGGAAATTGATATGATTTTGATATCTGTGTCGAGCATTTAGTCACGTGATTTCCTGTTTGATTTGTTGACTTGATTGCAGTTCGAACAGGTAAAAGTCCAGGTTATGAAAAATACCAAAACAATACGATTCATTAATTCAACCAGGAGACCTGTTTGAGAAAAAAAGAAGTTTTGTCCGTAAGTAACCACTACCATAAGTACAAGTTTATTAGACATTACTCGCCAACTAACATTCGCGCAGGTGAGAATATTCTAATTTTATCCTGATTCAGACCATAACTCGTTAGGATTGGGGAAATTTTCAGAAAGCGGTTAAAAAACTCTAAAAGTTAATTTAAGTAACCTAAATTAATTGAATCTACGATGAATTTATTTTACTCCGGATCAGAAATAGATTGCTATATCTCTGTCTTATGTTTATCATATTTTGTTTATAATATTCAAAGGCTTAGACCTACTGTGGTACTTGAGTTGACTCAATTCTGATTATTGATGGTCACTAGGAAAAACGCCTCCACATAACACAGAATACGCTCGACCCTTTTGGCAGAAGACGCCTCCATGATCCAGACTACTATACACAGTAGAGACTCCATGTTCCTCCGAAACGCCTCCATACAATAATAGATCGAGAAGACGCCTCCATATACTAATAGCTAGAGAAGACGCCTCCATATACTTACAGTGAAAACGCCTCCATATACTTATAGAGACGACGCCTCCATATACTTATAGAGAAGACGCCTCCATATACTTATAGAGATGACGCCACCATAAACTGATAGCTAGAGAATACGCCTCCATATACTGATAGCTAGAGAATACGCCTCCATATACTGATAGCTAGAGAAGACACCTCCATTCACTGATATATAGAGAAGACGCCTCCATATGCTTATATATAGAGAAGACGCCTCCATATACTGATAGAGAAAACGCCTCCATATACTGATAGAGACGACGCCTCCATATACTGATAGAGACGACGCCTCCATATACTTATAGAGACGACGCCTCCATATACTTATAGAGACGACGCCACCATAAACTGATAGCTAGAGAATACGCCTCCATATACTGATAGCTAGAGAATACGCCGCCATATACTGATAGCTAGAGAAGACACCTCCATTCACTGATATATAGAGAAGACGCCTCCATATGCTTATATATAGAGAAGACGCCTCCATATACTGATAGAGAAAACGCCTCCATATACTGATAGAGACGACGCCTCCATATACTGATAGAGACGACGCCTCCATATACTTATAGAGAAGACGCCTCCGTATACTTATGGATAGAGAAGACGCCTTCATATAATGATAGCTAGAGAAGACGCCTCCATTCACTGATATATAGAGAAGGCGCCTCCATATAATTATAGATAGAGAAGACGCCTCCATATTCCTATAGATAGAGAAGACGCCTCCATATACTTATAGAGAGGACGCCTCCATATACTTATAGATAGAGAAGACGCCTCCATATACTTATAGATAGAGAAGACGCCTCCATATACTTATAGAAAGAGAAGACGCCTCCATATACTGATAGAGAAGACGCCTCCGTGATAGCAAAAAGACAGTCTCTGCGTTATGGAGAGGGTTACTACCAACAAACGCTCAAACTTTGATGTCTTTGATAAACAAGAGCAAGTCAAAAAAGAAATGAACAAGACGAAAATGACAGTTTGTACTTTTTATGATTATTTTTTTCTTCAGGCAGTCATCAATGTCACATATTAGAATATAAACATAAACCAAGGAGAGAACCGGGACGAAGCAAGACTGAAAATTTGCTGATGGCGTGAATCAATCATTTTGAAAATCGTATCCACAAATTTATTTTCAAAATGTGAATCGTTGGGATAAAAATTCAGAATAAAAAGAAAACAATGCGGTGAGAGGGTTAAAAAGAAAACTAATAAAAGTCATGATAATTGATAAAATAATAGGCTACATAATATAACAATTTCTCTATAAAGAAAAGAATTTACATTGGTTATATACAATTTCATATATTTTTTTTTTTGGAGGGGGTGGGGGTTGACTTTTTCTTGTCCTCGACGTCAGAGTATCTCATAATTTAAGCATTGACGTATTTTGTCCTGGCAAATATTTCCACTTTAGCCTTAATGATTTTTTAATACAAATTTCTGACGTCACAACAGGAGAAATCTTGGAAATCTCAGATTAGATCAGTTAATGAAGCATGGAGAAAGCAATCAGCGAATAATTATCGAAAGTCTTCCATTGAATAGGGAATTAAAAAAATAATCAGTAATTGCAAGACCAAAGAACATTTGATATTGGAAAGAAGACTTAATAAAATTCTAGATTTAATCTTTTCGATTTAAATATCTTGCTTTCTTAATGATCCACTCTTATACATTTGTCAATTTTTAGGTAACATCCCGAAAATTAATACTTGAGTAACGTTAATTAATAAAAGCGACAAACTTTAATACAGTTTATATGAAAAAAACAATAAGGTTATACTAAAATCAAACTGGGAATGGGCCGGGGTTGTAACTTGTAGTATTTTATCTCTCAATATGGCATTGTGTCAAATTTTTCTTCCAGAAAAAGATCAATGTTTTGGTTCACGGGGAGAAAATCAAGAACTGTTTCATTCAAATGTCCGAATACATTTAACAGGTGCAAGTACATTAAAACGATGTGTTTTTTACTTGTTAGAATTATTTCAAAGGAAAAACATATTTTATTAAAAAAATATTTATTTCCGTTTCGTGTGGCTTGTTTAAATTTGCTAAAATTCAAGAAATTTTAAAGTATAATAAAGTTTGGCACATTTTGCACAAAATAATAATTATAACGTTAATAGTAACATTTTCATTATACTATGATAAAATCGAACGATTAATCGTAGAAGGAACACTCGTAGAAGTAATTACACAAAACAGTACAGATATATCAAAATCGGCTTCACATTAAAATCAGTTTTAAGACGTTCCTCGGCAATGATGGATAAACTTACAAGCAAATCGCCGCTATTTCCTCTTCTTAAATAAGACCTGCACTCCCCCCCCCCCCCCCCCCCCGGCCGAACCAAACCAAACCCCACCCTCACACCGGCCAAAATCGCATTTAATTAGACACATGCTTATCTGTATTTATAATACATAAAAATAACATTATAAATGGATGATATTATAGAGGTATTTATCAAGATCATACCACAAACAATGAAAGTAACCAATGTAATACATTCCAAGGTTATGCCGATATACGGATACCTATTGAGTCCAACAGAGCTTCAAGTGTAAATTCTTGAAATCAATTTTCAAATTGCATTGTAAAAAATCCTTTTCGAAGAAATTTGTGTACATTTTTAATATGTTAAGAATTATAAAACCGTTAGCTCAACGTATTCTTAACATCATATGTGTTGCATAATGTTCCGTTGAACCATCATTTGTGCCTTAAAAATGATCAATTCAAATATTAAAAACAATAGTTGCATAAATGTCTTCGAATGGTTTGATTACGTAATAATAGGTAGTAATCATGTGACATATCGCATATCTCTATATGTGTGTCAATTATACTTGGACGTAACAAATTAGGGTCAACGCTGCTGGTACTGCAAAGCTGCCAATGTTTCCAAACATCTCCAATAGTTAAATGGCTAAAAGTTACCTTAATTTAGCAATTATTTGGTCAATTGTCCGTCTTAAATAAACAAATATTGGGAGATTTCAGTTGTTTTTAGCAAGAGGCAATGCCCACTGTACACAAGTGGTGATTATCAGACTCCGTACATTTTTGATAAAATTGATAATAATTATTATGGGATAGAAGTTGGCCATTTAATGTATGTTGTTTTTAAAGAGCATCGACGGTGTATCTCTTTGACTTCAAAATCGGCAAATTTTATCACTGTATTATTTAATAATTTATTTGATACCGGTAGTAATTCAGACCAAAATATTGGTCACAATTGCAAATTTCTGTGAACACCTCGTCGTAAGTTTAGGAAATAAAATCTTTCCTTTCCAAATTAGCAATCAAATTAAGGTTATACTCGCTGTTTAAATATTTCCATTTATGTTAGTGACATACCAAACTAGTCGGTACGCTAACTGCTGCTACACAGTACCCTAATGGGAATATTTAAAAAACGTCTATAATGCACCTAAATATGGTATTATTATGTCTAATAATAGCCTTAGCATAATCGGAAAAATCTTTAGTTATGATGAGTGCCTGGTTTTATCACCCCTGATCCAGACAGAGAAGAAGAATTCCTCCCTAAGATATCCTCTTATCCGAAATAAGTAACTTAATAGTGGAGGATGCGTAAACATATGTCATGTAACATCCACTTATATGATGTACTAGGTACTGCTAAATTGGTCTGAATAAATTAAATCATGACAAAACTTTGAGTGGTCTAAGAAAACATCTCACGCGAACTTGATTCTCATGTTAACCCACATAGCAACCTATTAGGAGAATGGTGTAGTATTTCCAAGGTGCTGTACTTTTAACGTGAGGTAAGAGCTTGAGACCTGCACAAAGAATTGATTGAAGTAAATATAGGCTATACCATAGAAGTCAACAAATAAGAAGAAAACCCTTTTACAACCAGTTAAGGTAAACACTTAATACGGTTATGATAAGAAACTGGTTTACACATCTTAATTTTAACCAAAAAAGACTATTAATGACGCCTATAGCAGATGAAAGGTTTGACTAGTGACAAATTCGATCTAGATTATCCGTTATACAAGGATCAACCGTCAACCGATACACTTTGGCATTTATACAAATACTAAGCAAGGAAAATATGCGCATGATCATCTGTTACAACCTATCACGTGTTGACCTGTCACGTGATCCAACCGGCAAAAAAAGCCGAACAAGTTCCAAGAAGTTAAATTGAACCGTAAAAAATTTAACCGTTTGAAATATGTAGAACAATAATTGGTTGCTCTCATTGGTAGAAGTAGGTTGTAATGACGGATTCCATAGCAACCGTGGGTAGACAGACAACTGCATCAGTATATACATACCAGTTGCACTATGTGTATCATATGCTATATGTCCATGGTTACAATATAGTTTCTCAGTCGATCCATAAACGAACTGAAGTGACTTTGAACCAACGAAGAAACCAATTGAACCTCCCTTCAAAAGGAAAAAAGAATTGGCCAAGGAAAAAAGATTTGGGAAAAAAACAACCTTAGTAGCCACCAGCTGTATTTCCGGTCGGTATGCCTAAAGGTTGACCATGCTTGATCGCCGTGGCAACAGGTGAGGGCTCGTTGCTAGGGGGAGTTGGCATACCCCCTGCACTTTGACAAACGTACCATTCACTGAGGTTCGTACCAGCACTGTTCGCTAAACTAGCGGCGGCGAAACTTCCATTGGTTGTTCTAGAGACGTTGGTTGTTGCGGTTTGTGAGTTGGCTTCACTGGACGGAGGGGGAGGGGATGTTTCTCCTGAGCTGTCGCTCTCTTCATTAGAGTTCTCGGTGTGGATTCCTGGCGGGGGTGGGGATTTACTGTGAACTTTCATGTGTTTCCTAAGCGAGCTTGGGTGGGTGTAACTTTTGTCGCATCCTCGTATTTTACAGTTGTATGGTTTGTCGGAAGTATGAACATGTGAATGTTTCTTCCTATCGCTTGAGTTGGCAAATCGCCGGTCGCATCCTTCAAACTCACATTTAAAAGGCTTCTCACCTGCAAGAAAACAAAAAGACAATACGAAATAAGTTAAAGCGTCTTGATCCAACAATCAACACATATACACTATGAGGGAAATAATAGTAAGAGATTAGTACTGTACTATTGCATTAAACAAACAAGATAATGATGTGGTTTGAATCTTTTCGTACGTATAATAGGTAATGGCCCGGAACAACACAGAGAATATCCAACCGATATCTGATCAATTCTTTGGTAGCATCAAATTTGAGATAGTTTCCAAATTAATGACTAACATTCACTAATCTATTAAGAAGGGTGACAGTTCTACAATGAAGTAAACACTACAATGTCTTGCATGAACATATAGTGGTATCACAAGATCACCATGTTTGGCCTTTCTGAGAATATTTGTATATTACTAAAGCACTCCTCAAGCAATATCAAGTATGATCTTTTATTAAATCTAGCGATTACTTAATGTAATAAACATAAATATTCCAACAATGCTCCATTTTGTAGCAGATACTTGCAATGAAGCCAATACACTTTAGACTACGCGTGCATGGCTGTATGAATATGGCCTCATCGCTTGCACGATTGATGAGTTAATGTTATAGCTAAAGTGCGTACCTTTGGTGAGGTGGTATGGAATAACATGATTTCATATACTGTAAGGAATTTTATCTCGTAAACAAATAAATAAGGGTATTTTTTCTTCACAATGATGTTATGGCATTCTTATCTGCGTTAGAAAACGCCATGTGAACGTATATTCCACAAGGCGAGCTAACACTCGGGGCGAGGAACGCCGTTGAGGTAAAAATAACTCGGGTTTCTTTTGATTTCGTAATGTTTTCTCTGAAGTGATTGGCATAGGACCTTGGGAATTCATTATTGAAAATAAACAAAATTTGGCATTTTAGATACCGGTTGTGCAATGCTGCATGTAACCTTCACATAAGCCTGAGGTAATCGCATACCAGTATCATGATTCTCAGCAACAGGTCTCCTTTCAAGGGATCGACATGTATATTGAGATATTACCCAACAACTGCACTAATGTATCTTTTATGACCAATGATGGGGGAAAGTTGTATATTAACATTTGTTTCAATAAAATCTGGGATATGAATCCAATAGATTTAGGTAGAATTGCAGGTTTACATCAATTTTGTGTTTGTTTAAAGAAACAAAGTGATTGGTTGTAAAAGTAAGACTGTTACAACATTCATTTCGGACTGATGTGTGTAATTGCGTGTAAGCTTGGCTTCCAATGTAAGTTGAAGTCGAAACCTTTGCATAAATGAGCCGTTCGAAAGTATGTAGCTGAAAAAAACAAGTAACTTCGATCTCTCTTCTAACAAGGTTACCATACAGTTTTACGGACAAAACTACCTTTACTGGGACATATTTCAGCAAAGAAAGGTTGGTGTAAGCAACGTGAAGTAAACCATGACTAGTTCTAGACCTATATACAAACCTATGTTGTATATATGTACAGACAACACATATTTGAATAAAGTAACATGGTATTCTATCCTGCTCATTTTCCAAACATATACAAGCATGTCTTCTTGTAAATTAAATTATATGACTAAGCAATTTTCATTTTGGGGCACTATAAATAAAGGGGCAGATTTGTTATTCATTGGGGGGGGGGGGATTTATAAAGAATGGCGCAGATTTGTTATTATACTTTGACGCAATTAATTGTGATATAATTATGCAATTGTCAGCCTTGTTTATCTGTTAGTTTAATATCCTTTGTCAACAAAAGAAGGGTATGCGTTTTCGTTATTCCATTTGTACCCTGCTCAACTGAGAAATAATTACTATGGACTTGTTTATGCCGCTGCAGTATCATCGTCAGAAAAAGACTTAATTTAATCATAGCAAAATCTCCTCGCACTAGGAAAATAAAAATAAATCAACGGGGGTAAATTAATTGCGACAAAATAGAAATAAAAAAAAAATAAAGTGTCGGCTAAGCAGATTTGCATAAGAAAGAAAGCGAATGCTCCATGAAGAGCTGACGGTGTATAGATATACACGTCAAGTAAAAATAGTTAAGAATTTTTTTTCGAAAGTGCGACGACATCTTTGGCTAGTTTGAGACCTATACCCCTTTTTGAAAGGACCAGCAATTTTCTTCGTTTCTATGATAAGTGAATGAAGGAACGAGTCAAAATACGAAACATTATCTGACTATGAATCAGTATATGCGCCATGGCTGACTGAATGGAACTCTTTTCCCATTTATTTGAAGGGTATTTGAAAAGAGATGCCATGCAGATACACACATACATTGTCACAGTTCCGCTACGTAATTGAACTTGTGCTAGAAAGCTGTTAGAAGGGGAAGTTAATGGCGTATTAGACCCATGCTGAGTAGTGTCTGCGTAATAGCCTGGTGTCAGGATATTCATCAATGGACACGACAGACCCGATAATTGATATTAAAGAAGACAACGTGATTCATAACACTCAGAATTAATGTCATCTTCTTTCTGTTTTGACACTACGAAAAAAAAATGGAAGCACATTTAAAACGTATGATTCAACATTTGTGTACAATCACCTTCAGAGATGAAGATCTTACTTAGTAATTGGTGATTTTTTTTTAAAGTACTATATTTGAAATAGTTTATGGTTGTTACTTGCAATGGGCAGACATTTTGAAAAGAACTAGGCCACTTACTCATGTTTTGAGATAAGTAATATACTGGAAACATATTTGGAGTTAAGTTATTTCTGATAAATTTGAGCATGAGCAGACCGTATTAGTCGGATTTAGCGTTGTAATTGTTGCTTAGCTTACGCACTGCTGCCAAATGGGATAAATATATATATATATGTATCAATAAAATCACTCTTCCATAAACCCTGAAAACAGCGGCTGTACCTTTTTTTCGATTGATGTAACGGTTTTTGTATGTTGTACATACTTTCTTGTATACAAGTTTTGTTACAATTATCTATTGAGAATGCTTGCAAAGCGACAATGTTACTTCGAAATGGTAAGCTTTTACACAAAGATATCCTGGTAATGAAGTACCGACGAGAGCATATCCATTTCTATTTTATGTCAAAACACAGCGAAGAAACTAATTCTAGAGAAAGAATTAACCCTAATCCATTGTTGTTAACGAAGGGACTATACACTGTCCGTTAAGATTGTTAAATCGTGACGTCACGTTCACTTTATATTTCATCATCTCGATAAATTGATCAACTTTACCTAAAGAGAAAGACAACCACTTGCAAATCAGAGAAACAATTTAATAAGATTCAAACCAAAGATATATGTAAGAAAAAACTTAATCAGGCTGCCGCAACAGAAATATAAACATGTCCTTGTCTAACTTAGCTCAACATTCTTTAAAAGCAGTCGTCAGTTTGTATATATCTTTGAGATGTTAGCTGCTGAATACAGCCTACTTTACTTTAATACAAGTTAATCCTGCTATGACGCAATAACGAGGATCACTCCAATTCTAGTTTTTCTTATCTCGTTTTTTATGTTCTGTTTCACTGCTTGCTGTCCTGATGTCTGCACAGTTGGTCGCATGTGATAAGCCTTCTATTTTTATCAAATAATTCCTATATATATATAATTTTGTTTAACTTGAAAATTCCATATTCTTGCTAGCTAATATTTAAATCGGTTAAATAAGTATCTGTTTTATCACGTTATGGTATAAATCCCTATTTAACAGTCACGTGAAAGAATCTGGCAGTTATAGATGCAATGTATCAGCCGAATATATAGCTGCAAATATCACACAATGATACACACTAAGCCAGCTAGATATATCCAGGGTGGGGATGACAAAACAAACAGATCTCTGTAATCTGTGGATAAAGGTCTGCTGAATTCACAAGTTGAAGTTGTTGCCCATTGGAAACTAACAATGCAGGTTTATAACTATATATAATACAGATAATTTGGAACCAGGCAACTGAAGAAAACTTCCCTCAAAACGTACGCGTAGAGGTTCAAACTTATGGGAAGGTGAAACTATGTACTATCATGGGAATTTGTTTACCATTTATATAATTCCAAGCAGTTCGATAATAGCTATTATCTTGAATTAGTGTTCAAAAATTTCGTCCTATGTATTTATTATGTTAATTAAAAACAAAGCTCTCCAGCTTCCTTGTGGCTATACTAAACTTTGTGAGAAACATTCGTTTGATTTATGTGTGAGTGTGTATGTTCTGTACACGTTTGAATAGATGCTCAATATGAAGTTGATTGGCGAAATATTATAGGCCTCCCATATCATATGTCTGAAGAGTTTGTCTTATTAACGTTGCTATTATAACTCTATTTTGAGATTTGAATTTTTCGATTCAATACAAATTATAGATGTATAGCTGAAAATTGACCTATCAAACTATATTGCTGGAATTATCATCATAATCGTTCGATGTTTATCCTATCTAATACATCCTCGCATCAAAGTAAATCTCTCGTAAAGTGTGAAGTAATAAGAAGCGTATAATAACCCGGCGCATTGTGGTACGAATATGAATTCCATAATTAATAAAAAAAAAATTAAAAAAAAGATCATTCACTTGATGAGTTGCGAAAATGAAAGGCTACATTGCATCTGGGGAGCTCAGTGAAATAACTACAATAGTGAAAATAATACCCAGGACTTAGTGAATATTGCTGGTATTAATTTCTCCGAGTGCAATGTAATTTATATTAACTAATCACGAAACGTACGAGAGAGATTCAATCACGTTCCATTGCAGATATATGGGTAGATTTATTTAGGAACTATTGTATGGATGCTCTGCAAACAAATGAAATACTACACAATAATATCATGGGAGGCTGTAAACATCGTTTACAATTGTTCTAGTCGTCATGAATGGAAATATTAAGCCTATGGATATCATGTAGAAGGTATACGGACACACCTATGAACAACATTGTCCTAATGACTCTAATAGGTCTCGGAAATCATGAAAATAGCTGCAAATCCCATCAAAGATTGACCATTTTACAAGTCTTTTCTTAATTCTAGTTTTATTTATGAATAAACATGAGCTAATTATGCAGACTGATGATGTAAAAGAGAGTGAATGCCTAATTTTGCTGTTATGGTATCCCTTTGTTATTATAACCTACATTTCAAGGACACTGACCCCAGGATTATAGCTTCATGATATTTTTTGGAAATATTTATTGACTTCTTTGAAAAGAGGAACATCACATTATTCAGTTGATATATGTGGGTTTGTAAATAGGGCCTTAACTTATTAAGGGCTAAAAATAAGAAATTTTGATGAGCGCAACACTCCACGTCGTAGTTTGCACATATTTATTAAGTTTCCCAGACTTATCAAAACTTCAAATGTGTATATCTTGGAAGGAGAAAGAACTTTTCTAAACATATCAGAAGATTTTGAATGAGATTATCATGTGCAGACAATGAATGTACTGAATACGGGGCAACTTGGCTAAGTGTTTCATAGTACTTTAACGAAAAAACAACCTAATATGCACGTTAAGTGTGCATGGAGATATCATCGTGTATCTTCTATACCCCTTTGAAGAAAATGGGGAAAAGAAATACTCAATATCCGAATGCATGGGTGGTAATAAGTCGATAAACATTGACGGATGTAGATGTCAAGAGCATGGGTATTGACGGTTCTGTTACCTTTCCCCTATCTCGCCACCTCCATCCTCGAACAAAGAAAACTGATTTCAATGAATGCATGATGAGATGCAGAACTCTATAATACAATTATAATTATCTCAAAGTTATACAAAACATCTACGGTGTCTTTACAGTCGTTCTAAGTGGTTCTCGTACTTGGTTCATTGGTTTATTTAATGCTATGCATAGCACGTATACACTATAACTACGTACTTGGAACTCGGAAGAGATCTTAAGAAAACACGATTCAGTTCTTAAAATAGGCCTATATGAAGCAATCAGAAACACACTAAGATAGTACCCAAACCAAGTGGAGACTTCATGTTGAATACACACACACAAGCTGATATGACATAACATACATAGGTAAAACGAAACACACATTTGTACAACTCTCATTGTTCTCTCTGAGTGAACACCCTCCATTTTGAACTGCAGTGTGTTGCCTAGTACTATGATATATACACAAAGATTTTCACCATGCATAACAGACCTCCGCGAATCCATGCAGTCTCTGTCCCGTTTGTTCGTTCCTAAGGGGACACCATGGCCGTCTATATATGATGTAAGTTTGGAGGGCTGAGGTTAATTCGATGTTGGCTGCAGTGAGGGTATGTATACTCAAGATATACCATATTCACTATATACTACGGCAAAAGTCGGAAGTTTCGACCATATTGCGCCGAAGGGGACAAGACAATTTTCTTGCAAATCTCACGATATTTTAAACCCGCACACCACATCTTGAGGGAAGGTTTCTATACCACCAAGGTTATTTTATATATATGCCTGTCATACATACAACACTTATATGTATACAACATATAACTATGTCTAGTTGTTTTGATAGTTGCATGCATTATACATGAAACTATGCATATACCGTATCGCACACAACTTTACTGTTTGTTACTTGGTATATCCTTCTCAAGTTATTTTCGAGAAGATCGCCTATCCTGTTGTACCAATACATTAGGGTCCTATCACCCCATCTTTTCACACCCTCACCTTTTCCACTAAAGTTTCCTGTTTTCCTTTTCTGCTTATGCTATCAAGTTAAGAATAAATTTTATCCCAGAATCGTTTGACTAAATTATTTCTCTGATATTGTTGGAGAATGTATAGGTTTAGGAAGATTAAGCAAATAACACACTGAGTTTTTACTCAAAGTTCGCTTTGTAGTTGTAGTCATTATTATGGTTCATTAGTTATGCTTCACCGATAATATGTTCTCACAGCATCATGTTATAGGTACTCATTTATTCAAGATCCCAAATAAGAAGGATCTTGGCAATATCGCACTATAACTTACTAACTGTTCCCGCACCAATAATGTTATTTCTTCATCGAGAGTAACGTGACTATTAGAATTTGTCAAGTGCGATTTGGCATCATTTCGTAAAACATGTTTTTTGTTTCTTAAAAGGATATTACGACATGACACCGCTTATTCATTTCATAATTCAAGTAAAAAAAAAAAAACTTTGACAGGCAGAACACCATCAGACATAACAAAACACTTTTCGAACTTGGACTGTTATTGGATTAAATAGTTAAACTTAAAACGGATCATCTATTTAACGCTTCGACCGTCAATAACCTTACAAACTCAAGAAACAAACAGGATCACAAGATTATCAACGCATCGTTTTCTTACTCTATATACATGAAATAAACAAATTAATTCATATCTTTTTTTATTATTATTACATTTCCGTAACTGGGTAGTTGCCTATGTTTCAAACATATACTTGTCATCAATATAAACGCCTTAAGAAATTATTGCAGTAAACAGGTAGAGGTATCAAGAGCGTAATTTGTGGATGTCTTGTGGGCTGTTGGAACCTTTCGTGCCAACATCACGATTATTCTACTGGCAACACTCGCAGCGTGTACACAAAAACGCACGAGGAGGCCAGATTTTTTCCTCTTGTCAAAAATCCGGTGGGAAAACACGACATAGTCATGATAATGACCTAGAAACGTATAGCTTGCTATATATTTCACTTTCTACGGTCTCTGAACCATTTGAATGTATTTCATTGGAACTACGTCAGACCATATATACGTGTTGGTATGCCAGTTCAAATCACATACAAAGAATTGTGTCTTAACAAAACTTCATATCAAGACAACTTCAAGCTCTGCAATGCTTGCTGGACACATTCTTCTATATAGAGAGATAAAGTAAAAGTATCAATTTGTACAGGAGGCATGACGCCACATCCATAATAACTTCCTCTAGTTTCACTTATTCTTTTAGTACAATCATAAAATGTATAAAAGTGAAATAGAAAATGGAATATTGTGAAGCACCTAAAATATTACTGGTAAACTATTCGAGCGCTGTACAAAGTCAACTATTACTAATGCATAATGAGAGTTAAAGCGAGTCAAATATCATCACCATCGTCGTCATCATCATCATCATCATCATCATCATCATCATCATCATCATCATCATCATCATCATCATCATCATCATCATCATCATCATCATCATCATCATCATCATCATGATCATGATCATCATGATCATGATCATGATCATCATCATCATCATCATCTTCATCATCATCATCATCATCACCATCATCATCATCATCATCATTATTATTTTTTATTTAATTTATTTATTATTATTCATTATAATGATTCATTATTATATTTCATTATCATTATTTAACGACGACGACAATAATGATAATGATAATAATAATAATAGTAAATAATAAATAATAATAATACACATACTGCCCATGATTCGAAAATCTAAAACGAATACAAAAAAAAGGTTGAAAACAGAATGAACAAGGCTCTCATATTTATGTCCTAGGTCAAGAAGGAAAGAATAACGCTGTTTCGTTTTACTTATGTGCCACCCCGTGGCTGACATCGTATACTTTTAACCTGTACCTCGTAGAAAAGCGAAAGATGTCATTAGAGTTTTACGCATAATTTCTCATCTGGTCGCAGTAGGTGGTGGGATAGGTGAGTTGATAAATTCACATTGGCCAATCGGGTGAGGAAAAATGAGTTATATTCAAAGAGTACTTCCTATAAAATTTAATCAGAAGGTATAAAAAGATCGTAAAAAGTGGATTAAAAGCATTTGCAATACGGGCTTTCGAATAACAATTTGCAATATTTCGTTAAAGGGTTATAGAACCATTGACCTCTTTAAGAGTTGTATATTTCAGGGAGTTTTGAAGTACAACGTGACGGAAATTACATCTACTTGGCATGGTTCTCTGAAGTTGCTTTCCAATGACACTCGTTGTGGAGATAAAACTAACTTGACTGCAAAACAACATTTCAATATATTACACATTAAATAAATTCCAGTAACGTTCATCTATAACGAGCGTTGTATATAGTTTCCCCTTTAAGGTAAGTTTCAGTTATTTCGCCCACAGCTTCTTGAAATCCTCTTTTCATGGTATTGTACGTAAACCCAATATAGAAACAGTATACCAATGGGTTTTAACTATTCAAAATGGCGACGTGGCTTCCCCGGTTCTGTAACAATAGCAACGATGCTGCTTTAAGCCTGTATATCATGAGATGTCGATCAGCAGCAATATTTATTCATCTCATTAATTATTCATTTTTATATAGTGTAAGGTATTTTTCGACTATGAACATTTCTGCTGTAAAAATACTCCCTAAAGATGATGTTGTTGATCTCTTTTTTTATGTATTTTACCAGAAGTGATGGAGGTCAACGACCATAGAACTGAGTATAGAGAAAATGATTTTTTTTGTAAGAAATGCAAAATTATGGTCCAATTCTCAATACTGAATTTTCTTTTTTAATATTAGGTTTCATATTTTTTATTAGTAAACGTTGATGTAAGATAGGATCAACACCGAAACATAAAAGGTAGAAGTAGCGACCTGTGAATGGTCCCTCAGATTTACTATTTTATATTGATGTAAGGAATGCAACAAAACCAAACAACAGTCTCAGTGCTTTGAAATTTTGGGAATATTCGCTCAGATTCTGTTTCAAGTTTGAATGAATCCACAAATTAGACCAGTTTTAGTGCTGACTCCTGAGTATAATCGTCATTATTAATGTTGATGTAAATATTGATGCCATAACACAACATAATGTAAAGTCTTGGAAATACTCTCTTATTGTTATTAATGTTGATGTTATTATTGATGCCGCGACATAACCTAATGGGTAAAGTTAAGTTTTGGAAATACTCTCAAATTGTTATTAATGTTGATATTATGAGTCATGCCATCATACCACCTAATGAGTAAAGTAAAGTTTTGGAAATACTCTCTTTATTGTTATTAATGTTGATGTAAATATTGATGCTGCGACATAACGTATAAAGTAAACTCTTGGAAATATTGTCTTATTGTTATTAATGTTGATATTAATGTTGATATTATGATTGATGCCATAACACAACCTAATGGGTAAAGTAAAGTCTTGGAAATACTCTCTAATTGCTATGATAGGGTATAGGAACCGACAAAAGTAATACTTTACTGATCATTTAGATGCAATGATAGAAGCAACACCATCCGGACATAGTCCGTTTTTACTGTTATTATGCATGGATGTTTATAATTGAAGTCACACCACGAACTATAAGGTAGGTTTTAAAAATATGTTTTAAAGCAAGCTACACAATAAACAAGAATTTAGTATTCGGAATATTCTCCCTTTTTCTGGTACTGCCGATGAGGATCGATGACACTTATATGAACACTGCAGGGTT
>KN886969.1:5462-24159 GCA_000934455.1 Apostichopus parvimensis
CTCCTACTGCTGCTGCTGCTTCAGAGGCACTAACAGTCACCGTCATCCAAAAATAAACATATTATTGTTTCAAGTGCTGGTGATGGTCAAGGATCTGCTTCTCATTTGTAAATTTACCCATTCATTGTCGCTAGGGTGAGGTGCACATATGAAATATCTTGCAGTTAGAGCCAGTGTGTAGTAGTTTGTACTTTGGATTGATCAGAAAAGGTAGGGTTAGGGTTAGTGAGATGTGTAGTAGTTAGTATTTTGGATTGATTAGAAAAGGTAGGGTTAGGGTTAGTGAGATGTGTAGTAGTTAGTATTTTGGATTGATTAGAAAAAGTAGGGTTAGTGAGATGTGTAGTAGTTTGTATTTTGGATTGATTAGAGAAGGTAGGGTTAGGGTTAGTGAGATGTGTAGTAGTTTGTATTTTGGATTGATTAGAAGAGGTAGGGTTAGGGTTAGTGAGATGTGTAGTAGTTTGTATTTTGGATTGATTAGAAGAGGTAGGGTTAGGGTTAGTGAGATGTGTAGTAGTTTGTATTTTGGATTGATTAGAATAGGTAGGGTTAGGGTTAGTGAGATGTGTAGTAGTTTGTATTTTGGATTGATTAGAGAAGGTAGGGTTAGCGTTAGTGAGATGTGTAGTAGTTTGTACTTTGGATTGATTAGAGAAGGTAGGGTTAGGTTTAGTGAGATGTGTAGTAGTTTGTATTTTGGATTGATTAGAGAAGGTAGGGTTAGGGTTAGTGAGATGTGTAGTAGTTTGTATTGATGAGTAAAGGTAGGGTTAGTGAGATGTGTAGTAGTTAGTATTTTGGATTGATTAGAGAAGGTAGGGTTAGGGTTAGTGAGAAAGTGAAAGAAAGAGAGAGAGAGAGACAGTCTTGCTTTCCTGTGGGATTGAAACTGACAAGTTGAATCTGACAGGGTATTATTAATATCATGAGAATTTTAATTAGATAACAGATTGATATTTTATCAGCTGTTGGAAATACAATCAATTTTAATCTTTCAAAATGTGATCAGTGGTTTTTGGCATTTCATTTGTTATGCTTCTCCAAAAATGTAACCATTAGCTACAAAGCTAAACATTGAGACATTTGTCTTGAAAGGAATGGACTTCAATTGGAATGTTAGTTTTCTTGACATGTAGCCTTTCATAGGAGAGATAACACATGTGTGCACCTTTTATGCTTTATCAATGTAATTTTACTTATAATTTAAAGCAAAAGAAAATGCAGCCTACAAACTATTTTTACTCAAACATTTTTGTTGGTGTTAATAGCTTTCTTTTTACCCATTTTATGCTTATTTGCATCTACCTAGTCTGCTAATGTATGTGCCATATCCAACCTATTTATTTAGGCAATATGTAGCCACATTGGTTTAAAATTCATTAATCTTATATTCACTTTAACCAGATCATGAGACTTAATTGCAACTCACATACAAAAAACAAAATAAGTCTCTGGTTTGAAAAAACATGACAAGATTCAATTTGCATGAAAGAAAGTTGAGCTGATTAAATAGGATTCAATTCACAGATGACTGTGTGTTTTGTTAAGGTATAAGAGGGTAGTCTGCAGTCAGTTAGTTATAGAGAACTCCTATGCCATCACCAGTGCTTTGGTCACATTATTTTCAAAGCAAGCCTCCATTTGCAAAGTAAACTGCTAACAAAACTTCCACTTGATTTATGTTGCTTGGGGTTTTGTTTCCCATCAAACATTCTGTGTTCTTCTTTCATAGTTTTGTTGTTTGGACTCATTTTATTAATCTTTCTTTCTCATTTATTGGGTTTGATTTGTTATAGTTTTATAATGTTAGTAGCTTTACATGTCATTGTACTAATCTCAGTTCACTCGTTAGTACATTGTTTATACAGTATTTCCCTCCGGGGAACAATCTGCATTGCTACAGTGAGAATATGTTGTCATCATGAAGTCATGTTAGAAATCTTGAAAAGTGAATCCCCTGAGTGGCTGGATTCTGATGATAAGTTTACAACCATGATTCTATCTATAAGCATAGCAGCATTTAGCCAAGGAAGCTGTATGTGGCAGTGAAACTGTATGATAGGTTTCTGTTCTTAGCATCTCTTAGCTGGATCAGACAATGGCTGAAGGATATGTCTGGGATGACAAAGAAAAGAAAGGAAACTTACTTGCTCTAGCAGTGCAAAGTACTGTGTTAGAATTACTGAATGTGACATAGAATGTGATATAGCTGAATGTGCCATAGAATGTGACATAGCTGAATGTGCAGGGTGTTTTTAAAAATATTACTGAATGTGAAATATGCTGAGTAGGTGGATCTCTTCAATGACATGTAAAGATATTAACTATAGTGTAGGCCTTTTCTTTCACATAACCACTATCCATATTAACTATCCATTGCTGTTTGTTTACACTGTGTACCTTCAAGACCTAATAGAAGTGTGTGTAGAATACATATGTAGATCTCACGTAACATTCTTAGTCTTAGTGACACATGTTGACCTCTCAGTTTTGTAACAAATTTGCACTAAATAATTAACCACTAGTTGTTTTGTTCACTTGGTATGTTAGCATAATGACTGTTATCTTGACTTTACCCAGATAACATATCCAAGTCAGGTAGTGGTAAAAGAAATCATGTTTATCTTGGTTGTGATCGACTGGCTCATGATATTTGAAATTATAGAATATGAAATCATTCAGTTATTATATTTTTATTATATTGTCTGAAGTTAGAATATTAAAAATGTTGTTTTAAGGTATCTTTATTACCAATGCCTCTCTCATTTTGTTAAACTTTTGAAACTCTATGGCTTTAAATGTTAGATATAGAAAAAGCAATGCTTGCATGTGTAATAGCAATACCCTTCTCCATCACAGAGACTGTCAATGTGGTCATTGTATCCCAAGATGGAAACAGACACAGACTTTGATATGTGTACATTAATGATATTAAATGATGCTCTAACACTTCCGTATGTTTCCCCACAAATGATGATCAGGTTCTGTGCATTCCACTCCTGGTATGCCGAGAGAGGGCGGTCTACTAACTCCCAGAGAGAGACAGGAAGCTGTTGCCAAATCTACATCTCTACCGAGAGACTCAAACTTTGATGCTCTAGTCATATCAAACTCAGGTGAGTGTTAGAAATGATTCTTATAAATGATATATCTGTTGTTAAATAGTTAAATGAATCATATATGTCATGTATGGTAGTATAACATTTATGGAAATATGAGCTAAAGAGCCTAACATCAAACATGAGCTGAAGAGCCTAACATCAAACATGAGCTAAAGAGCCTAACATCAAACATGAGCTAAAGAGCCTAACATCAAATTTATGTATGGATACTCAGCTTCCTCTAGTGCTCTCTCAATCAAAACTTTTTCTAGCCAATAAAAATTGTTTGCTCTTTCAAACAAATCGTTGAATCTAATAAACTATAGTTTAATAATGTCTCCCTGATTGTCAAGATAGTCAAATCACTGATCTATAAACAGTCTAAGGAATTTAAGAGCTAGTTGAAGCATTTAAGAAGTTAATGTGTGGCTTTGTGTCATAATACTTGTAAACTCTGCCTTTTTATGTGATAAATTCATCTTTGCTACAAATCTCATCTCTATGATGGGATCTTTGGTATTGTGAGGTATGACAGAGATTTTGGTTGATTGCATAACCAGTTTATTGTAAGAAGTGTAAATGTATAGAATTATATCATTTACATTGTGTGAAAATACAATCAAACTCAAAGAAAGGGCTTTGGCCATAGAATGTGTTAACTCCACTGGTGTGTATAGACATGGCACTTGTAGTCTAAACATTGCTATAATGATTAAAGCATTATTTACCATAATGATAAAAATAATCATAATTGATGTTTCATCTCAGGTGTGGCTAATGGAGGCTTTGAGGCACCACCACCTATCTCATTCCCACAAATGGGCAATTTAGTGAGCGGAAAAGAGAGCAAGAAGAAACACAGGAGGATGAGAAGTTCTGCTGGAAGTAAATTAGACAACCAGAACATGGATGGTAAGTTGATAAGCTAGGCAGTGCTTGACCAGTAAAAGTCATGTTAAGACAGTCTGTGACTATAAAATTAAACATGAAGGTGGGCTGGAGGGTTGGGGGTTTGGTTGGGGGTTTGGTTGGGGGTTTGGTTGGGGGTTTGGTTGGGGGTTTGGTTGGGGGTGGGGATGACACATAGCTGGGGCTTTCCCTGGTTTGGAAAAGAGTAATATTGCATGTAAGTTTAGTTCAGATGTGTTGTCCCTATTATTTCATGAACAATTAGTTTGTACTCTCAATGGTAATTAGCTGAGCAACGCACATATATGCTCTTTATTCTATAATTTCTTGATTCATTCCTTTCCATTATAGAATCTGATGAGTATGAGTTTATTCTGCATTCCTTGGACAATAGACAATGGCACTTTGCAGCTGGATCAGCTGAGGTAAGTCATATAGTCAAATACTCAAAGTAAAATACAAATATAACATAGGATGGTTCCTTGAATCTGAATTAACTTGTTAACTTGTGCCGTCGAGTCGTGTCCGACCCCTGGTGATGACCATGACTTTCACCCTCCAATCCTTCCGGCTCCTGGTTGCCCCTCGCAGTCCATCCAGAGTCAGCCCAGTCGCCTGCTTGACACCATCCATCCATCGTGCTCATGGCCTGCCCCTCTTTTGTGATCCATCACCCATTCCCACCATTATCGATTTTTCCAGGGAGTCGTCCGCTCGCATGATATGACCGAAAAAAATTAGTTGCTGCCTCAGGATCTGTGCTTCCAGTGGAAGTGAGGGTTTTATTTGTTCCATAATCGAGATGTTCGTTCTGTGTGCAGTCCAAGGGATTCTCAATAGCCTGCGCCAGCACCATAATTCAAAACTGTCTATTCTTTCCCTCATTCCCTTTGTTATTGTCTATGATTCAATCCCATAAAGCACAACTGGGAAAACTAGCACTCTCATCAGTTGACTATTCGTTATAATTGAAATTGCTTTGTCCTTCCAAATCTTGTTTAGCCCCGTCACAGCAGCTCTTCCAAGAGCTAGCCGTCTCACAATCTCTCCCTTACAGGTACAATTGTCATCAATTCTAGAACCGAGAAAGTTAAATTCGTGTACTATTTCAACTTTGTTTCCATCCAGAATAATTTCGTCCAGCTCCTCTGTGCACATAACCTTGGTCTTCTTTAGGTTCAGGTGTAGACCAGCCTGAGCGCTATGTGTCTGCAACGTTCTGAATATCTATTATTAAAAAAAATAGATGAACGTAGAGGATTTGAACAGTATGAAGTTACATCTAGGCACTCAACATACAGTTTAACCCCTACTCTACTACCAGAAATGCCACTTTTCCCATGCCACTTCATTATCTTTTATCAAGAAACCCGGAGATTTTGTTTCAAATAAACCAAACCAACATAAAGAATAGTGATAGAGATGCTCCCTGGTAGCACTTAACTCTTATCGTACTCCTTGTATGTGCTGAATAGTAATGCCTTTTGTCTAAGATTTACCAATAGAAGGTAGTGTCCATGCTGATCTGGCCATCTCTGACTCAGAGAAAGTAAATCTCAACATTATTGTCCAAGCCTAAGTAAATATTCTCAAATTTATTGTAAATGCCTGTTATATTAGCATTCTCTTCTCTTTACAACTCTTACTACCTCAAACTGGTTAAATAATATCTTAGTAGCATTGGAGAGCATGTCACATGACCCTCCTTCCATGGTTGGTATGTTTTCGTACTGTGAGGCAAGACTTGCAGATTTATATATATGTTTCGATGATATAAACTTACAAACCCACCCTCACACAACCACCCATGTGGTTAATGCCACTGCAGACAACTTAACTACTAGCATGTCACATGACACTCCTTCCATGGTTGGTATGTTTTCCTACTGTGAGGCCAGACTTGCATGTTTATATGTATGTTTCGATGATATAAACTTACAAACCCTCACACAACCACCCATGTGGTTAATGCCACTGCAGACAACTTAACTACTAGCAGGTACTAGCTATAGAAATAATATTCCATGCTACTAGCCCTGTACATATTAAATGCATTGTATGTAACTCAATATCGGCTACTATGGAACCTTGCATCGCACATGTCAAAACTTCCCTAAAACTGTGATAACTGTGATGGTATCGACAAAGAAGTGAAACCAATGTCAATGGAGTTTACCATAGCAAAGAGACAGCAATGCTTCTATCCCATTCCACAAGCTGTTGTATGTAATCCTTATATTAGGACCTAACCATAATGAACAGGTGTGGCTGCTGTGATTATCATTCGCTGCATTGGACATAGGCCTTACATAATATGATAAGGTTCAAGTTTTAGAAGCAGGTGTATAAGCAAAGTAATGTGATTGTTGTATTCAAAGGCGGGTAAGTGGTTTGCAATAACTTTTGAAAAATGTACATAGTTGCACTGCTATTATCCATGTAGGTTACAGTAGGCTACCTTGTTAGGATAACCAAATGTTAGGCTGTGTCTATGATTGAGTTGATATATTTAGGCCTGGGAATATTTTTGTGTGTGTTTAATTGATGATACACCTAAAGAAGCCAACTACTGACAACTTCTCCTAGTATAGGCCCAGCTGCAGATAATTTCCAACTGTTTGTTTTCTAACTGTTAGTGTCATCTCTGTTGTACCTATGTGTGCTTTAGGGATGCTGTTTATACTACCATATCTAATCCTATGTGAGGTTAACATCAAGTCATTTGATTACAGGAGAGAGATAGCTGGGTGAGTGTGGTTGAGCAGCAGATTCTAGCAAGTCTACAGACCAACGAGAGCACCAAGAGTAAAAGCAATGCAAACTCTGTTGAGCAGCTGGCAGCTGTTGAGGCCATCCGTAAAGTGGCTGGCAATGATGTCTGTGTGGACTGCAGCACTAAAGGTAACATTATCCTGCATTGCTCATACTTACTGGTTACATTATTGACAGTATTGATGTCTGTGTGGACTGCAGCATTAAAGGTAACATTATCCTGCATTACTCATACTTACTGCTCACATTATTGATGTAAGGAGGTAATATGTGTGAGTGTACATCTAACATGCCTAATAGGAGGAGAAGGAGGAAGAATTGCTGATTCCTTGGAATTGTAACAGCTCTCAAATTCTATTCATCTCTCATATCTTTCTTTGTATCATTTCTCATGAAAAAGTGAAGATTGCTTCAAGTAAATAATATGTGGCATTCTTTGAATTCATTACATAACAATTGCATTTTATCTTTGATGCAAGTATAAATACCTTATGATCTGGTCACCCTTCATATGCTAATATGTTAATTTTATATCCTGTAGATCCTGACTGGGCGAGTTTAAACCTTGGTGTGCTAATGTGCATAGAATGTTCAGGGATCCACAGGAACCTGGGATCACACATATCCAGAGTACGATCCCTCACATTAGATGAATGGCCGTAAGTGTTTACAGTTTCTATAGTCTTGTTACATAACGGTGGTGTGAATGCAGATACATAAGTACAAGCTGTACTTCGTTTGGTTCACTAACTTCCAGACTGCTATCTAACTCGTCAAGAAATAATGTTGCAATTGAATTACCAAGAAAGTCAATACTTAGCACAGGCATGACACAGTCTTAGCCAATGTGTGTATTTGTGGGTTGAAGATAGCTTCTGTAAATGTGTGTATCAGTGGGTTGAAGATAGCTTCTGTAAATGTGTGTATCAGTGGGTTGAAGATAGCTTCTGTAAATGTGTGTATCAGTGGGTTGAAGATAGCTTCTGTAAATGTGTGCTTGTGGTGATTTGGTAAAGTGCCAGCAGTTGCAACATTTCATGTTGAATGAGACAAAAGTAAAGCATGCATAAACAACAGTGATGATCCTACTTAACAGAAGTGATGAATACTTATCTCTGGAAGTTCTCAAAAGGATCATGATTTTAATAAGAGAGAATAAAGAACAAACTCAGTTGCTTTGAAGACAAATAACATAAATGAGACATGCAGTACAAGAACCATAAGGTGAACAAAATTCAATCACAACTTCAACATGTTTTATTCTCTTGCAACATTTGCAGTTTATATTAGTAATGTCTTTGGGATTATCTACCTGTAGAAAGCATGTGATATGCTTACTACCAGCTGAAATTCTTAGTCTTGTATTAAGTTTCAAAGTAAGGTTGATCCATTGTTAAGACTATTCTTTGCAAAAAACATGTTTTGACAGAAACCGTAAAAGAAGCAGGTAAATGAGAGTAAAACACTAACTTTGTCAAGTTCTGGTTTCCTGTGAAGGGAGTGATGCAAATATATGAGATTATCTTCTCCTTTTCATTTATGTTATTCTTCAACAGTGAATAAACTATAAATCTTTCTAAATTTACTGTCATAGAATTGGCATTGAAGTGATGATTGAGCATGAAGCCCAATAAATGCTGGTCTCTTGAAAATGAGATTTAGTAGATTAAAATTATTTGCATGGATTGTAGAATATTAATAAGGAATGCACAAATGAGTTTTCTCTGTGTAATACCAGACAATTACTCAATGCATTATGTCTGTGTGTGTGTGTTGCATTAATTTGGCAACATTGTGTCTGAATCAGTGTATATTATTTATCACTCTTGACTACATTTCACCCTACAGTTCCTGACATCATGTAATAAAATAGTTGTTTTACTTTTAATTCTTGCCACAGGCCAGAATTGACAAATGTCATGTTATATATAGGCAATAACACAGCAAATACAATATGGGAGGCCAACCAGAACGGCCGAAGTAAACCAACTGCACAGTCAGGCAGGGAAGAGAAAGAGAGATGGATACGCTCCAAATATGAAAAGAAGGAATTTATCGCTGAAAGGCCCACCCCTGATAAATCACTAGGACCGGTAAGTGTCTTTGAAATAGGCGATGGCTTCATTGTTATCTCCTTCATCCCGGTAAGAATCACCGTAGCTCAGATAGGTAGGCCTGCTGCATTCTGGGTAAATTTGTTGTGACCATAATACATCAAACTGACATTATTTGCTGGAAGCTGATGTTTGTCATAGCATGCAAAAAAAGCTGCCTTTAAAAAGTTATCATTTGTTTTTGAAAATAAGAAGCAGGTTTTGATTGATAACATCATGATACCTCTTGTGTTTGTTTTGTAGACATTAATGGAGGCTGTATCTCAAGAGGAACTTAGAAATGTTTTAATTCTGCTTGCTCATGCCAAACCTGAGGATATCAACTGTACCTATGGTGATGGAGATGGCAGAACAGCACTACATCTTAGCTGTGCAATGGCCAACTGTGTCATAACTCAACTCTTAACATGGGTAAGTGTACACTTCTCTCTTAGTAAGTGACTATCATATGAATAAATTAGCTGGGTTATGGCAATATGATCCCATTGTACTTTATTTTGTTATGCAACATCAAGCAATGCAACATTAACCTTCGTCCTATTCCCTTCTTATTCTTACAACCGATAACTTGTGGAAGTTCATTCATTCTGTGAAAATAGTTCTATATCGCCCTTCTTGAGAGTCTATTTTGACATATTCAGCCCAGTTTTCTTGACTAAGTTGATGACTTGGGTGCCTTCTGTCTCGGTCAAAGGTCATGTTGTTTATGCCAAGGTGTATCTTTTCTATTTTCCCTTCTTGAGATTTGAGATAATTATTTCTAGAGATTTGAGATAATTTCTGTTTCATTTCAGTACAATATCAATGTTAGTGCCAAGGATGGTGATGGGAGGTCAGCACTGGCTTATGCCTACAGTGTCGGGGCTGATGATTGTGCAAAAGTGTTACTTGCAAGTGGTTGTAATGAAGACAAAGAGTGCAATACAAACATGAACAATAGTTCTATTATGCACAGACCACCCCTACTGCCCCCACCAAGGAACAAAGGAAGAAGCATGAACAGTGTTATATGATCAGTGGTAGGTAGAGAACAAGTAATGGTGGTTCTAACCAACCCAAGCACGGTGTCTTAGTGACTTGAAGGTAGCCAATGATATGAAAAGGATGGTGTCTTGGCTACTTGGAATGAAAGGTAGCCAATGATATGAAAAGTATGATGTCTTGGCTACATCGACTGAAAGGTCCATGATATGGATAAGTATGGTGTCTTGGGCTACATAAGTGAAAGGTAGCCAATAATATGAAAAGTATGGTGTCTTGGGCTACATACTGAAAGATAGCCAATGATATGAAAAGTATGGTGTCTTGGGCTACATAAGTGAAAGGTAGCCAATGATATGGAAAAGTATGGTGTCTTGGCTACATACTCTGAAAGGTAGCCAATGTTTTGAAAAGTATGGTGTCTTGGCTACATGGACTGAAAGGTAGCAAATGATATGGAAACTAAAAGGGTAGCTCCAGCAGCTCCTTGATTAAGAGAGTGAATACAATGAATAACTGAAAAGTTACAACATGGCTGATGAAAAACTTGTCTGCAATTAAATACAGTAGTATGAAGGATTTGACCAAATGTTGACTTGTATTTAATTTTGTTGTTTCTGTACATAAAGAAGCACAACTTTACAGGCATGGAAAAGAAAGTCATTTCAAGTAGAAAGCAGAAATGTTTATTAGTTTGAATTGTTTTGACTTTCAAACATATTGAATGA
The DNA here is from genome assembly GCA_000934455.1 of Apostichopus parvimensis. Classification (NCBI taxonomy): domain Eukaryota; kingdom Metazoa; phylum Echinodermata; class Holothuroidea; order Aspidochirotida; family Stichopodidae; genus Apostichopus; species Apostichopus parvimensis. The sequence continues at coordinate 16,071 of KN886969.1, forward strand.
TGTTATTTGCATGTACTGGAGTATAATTTGTGTAAGGATTAACGTATCTATGTAAGGTTATTTATTAGAATCACCAATTCCTTTGTGCTGTTTAATGTTTTTTTTTTGAATGAGAAAGTGATTTAGTTCATTCAAACTGTTGAAGCTACTCGGCTAAAAGCATCGGTTGCCATGACGCATGATCTTATTGTGGAAGAAGACTCTTACCAATAGTTAGTAGCTTGAAATGTTGTTGCTACTTTGCTTATGTCACCTATGTAATGATGCAATATTACTCTAGAATTGACAGATACAATACTAGCGTTGAGAAGACTAGAAGGAGAAGATACATGGAATAATTAGTTTCTGCATATTACATTCTGAGGGTCACAAATTGTTGATCATGGAATACTGAAAATACTTCAGTTACGTGTACAAATCATGTGTTATAAACTTACAGTTTGGTGAAGGCAGGTAGTAGCTACTAACAGTTAACATGACATGATTTGATGATGGCATCATGAATATTTATGGTGTCATTGAATATTCATGTTATAGAAGTTTGTTGCACCTTATTATCACAGTGAGGCTTATTCGTAAGGATATATCCTATAGAAAGTGCATATCCATGAACAAAGGAACACACTTCCTATGGATATATCCTTCACAAAGAAGCACACTTCCTATGGATATTTCCTTTTGGATGTGCGATAGTTGGGTGTTAATTTGATATTTCTTAAAGTAGTTGGTTCTGTTACAGATGCCAGTGCAATCTTCACTGTGAACTACTATTCTATGTCCAATCAGGTGCAATAACCATGTAATTAGCTTCAGCAATAATGGCATCCACCCTGATTCTTATATGCAAAGTAGGCTAGGCAAGGTTCATCTGCTATCAAGGTATGGATTAATTAGTTATAGATTAATTGTCCATGTTTCTTTCCAAGAGTAAGTAAGGAATGTGACTTTCTCAAGATTTTACACATGTGCTCAGTCCTACAAACATAACATTTCAGTTTCTGTGCCAGTGCATTAGATGTGGTAATAAATTACCAGGCAAATACTATAACCAGCTGCTTAAAGGAACATCTATCATTAATGTTATCATGAATACACCAGTAATGTTCCCATCATTAATACAGTCATTTGTGTCCTATCATTAGTGTTATTATTAATGTAACTCATGAATTATCCTATCATTAATGTGACTATCATTATACACTGATCACTGTACCTACCGCTAATGCAGTTATTAATGTCCCTGTTATTTTAATGTTACTCATTAATGTACCTATCATTAATGTATATATCATGTACAACTTCATAGCTGCAATTACTGTGCCTCCTTATAGTCAGTTAATCATTGCTGTGGAATCCTGAAGTTAGGAAGCTGAAAAAAGAAAAATTAGAATACTCATGTGACACAGGCCTAGAATAAGAAGGACTGATATTAGTTCACATTTAGAATTAAATTTGAGTTTATCAACAATTATCAATTTACTCAAGTCATTACTGTAACATTTGGTAATTAACATTGTTGTGGATTGGGCCTTCTCTTCATCACCAATCCTGTCATTAAATGTCTTTTCTCTAATGCCTTTAAAGGAATACAAAAAAACAACATTTTAATTACAAGTATCTCAGTTGTAATCCAAACACCGTAGTTATACAGTACACTTAGCACCACAAGAAATCAGGTCTATGTAAACTTAAAAGTTAATAGTTAGGGCATTTATTTTGAAAACTTAAAAAAGTGTTTTGAATATTCTCAAATTGTTCTAATTTCAGGTTAATCTAGATGTGGTAAATAGGATGAAATGTGAGTACAATTGCTAATGAGAGAGGACAGATGGTGTGGTGAAGGGGTGGGGTTTAGGGAAGGGGGGGTATTATGCTGAATATGTATCAGTTTATAACTGTTAGTGTTTTAGCAGTCTGTTAGTACTATTCCATAGCTGAATAACAGTAAATCACCTTGTACCTGTCCTAATGCATATATCTATTAGTTTAGTTCAGTATTGATGTCATGTCATGTTTTTATTCCATGACCTCTTTTACTTTAAATGAAATATAAATAATTAAACCTTCACTCCCATCGAAGAGCTCTATCACAGGCCCAGAATATCTCTTACTTTGTTTTAAGTTACAGAATATAGACAGATAGTTGAAGGAAGGAAGTTAGCTGTTGATAAATGTTGTGATTTAATGTTCTTGTATCACTGGTAGAAGATCATACATCTGTCTCTTCTGCAAACATCACTTCAGTTGTGAATTCTCTGAATGATGGAGGCATCTTTTTAGGATAGGTAAATTGAATATGTTCATGTTTATTAGTAATGGAGGCATCTCTATAGGATAGGTAAATTGAATATTATTAATGGAGGGATCTCTATAGGATAGGTAAATTGAATATGTTCATGTTTATTAGTAATGGAGGCATCTCTTTAGGATAGGTAAATTGAATGTGTTCATTAGTAATGGGGGCATCTCTTTAGAATAGGTAAATTGAATATGTTCATTAGTAATGGAGGCATCTCTATAGGATAGGCATATTGAATATGTTCATATATAGTAGTGATATGAGTAGTGGGTAGTATACATGAAATCTGTTTGGTTCATTGGTGTATTAGAGTTTACCAGCACTGGTAATTCCTGGATCTGAGTCAAATTCTATGTGTTGGTGTTACCTCCCCAGAATCTTTATATTTGTAGATTAAACCTGAAAATATCAATAGATCCGTCACCTTGAGATCTGCCAAAATGTACTTAATTGGACTATAAAGTGGAATATTTAATAACAGTTCTTTGATTTATGTTGAGCTTCATTAGTTAATCCTGTGATATGGAGCTCCATCTGTATATTGAATTTCCACCAGACAGTTTTGTGTGTGATCAGTAGTATATGTTATAGATTAGTGGGGTAATCTCCCCAGTTTGAGATATCAGGGGTGTAGGTTTGCATTAATCCCCTAGTTCAAGTTTATATGTAGGGTTAGAGGAACCTGCAGCACACTTAGTGTTGCCATAAAAATCTCTCTAAGCCCCACCCCATTTTTTTTCTTGTACCATGAAGTCATTTAAAATGTTAATAAAACAAATGTGTAAACTAGCTTAGCATGGTTGAATTATCAGGAATAACAATTCCTGTTTTTTAGTCATGGTAAGTGAAAGTTGATTGGATATAACCAGCTTCTTTTACATGATTTTATACTTGTTAAATGTGTGTGCTAGTAAGTCAAGCAATACCCACAGAACAAGCTGATTTGGACTACCACTTATTAATTGACACACTTTTCAATCTGCTTTCAAAGTTCTTGTTTTTGTATCTTATCTGATTTCTATATTTAGATGAGAATGAGCAGAAGTTAATGCTTGACAAAGATCGTAGTTTGTACTTACTTTCAAGCAAGCTTCTTGTTTTTTTTCTTCTCCTATACATTATTACCTGAAATGTAATTTCTTATCTAAGGCCATTGTTTTTAGTACCTGTAACTCATTGAAACAAATATGAGAAGTTCTTCTCTGTCATAACTGGACTAATTTAGCCAGTCCTCGTCTTGCCAGCTTAAGAAACAGATTAAGATCTATTGTTTAGTAGCAAATACATCAAGGTATTGTTTGAAGGAGATGTTGTGGTTTTCATGTTCCATCCATTAAATTTATATTTAAGATGTTAAATTTTACTTCTCATGCTCTCTGTCTGTGTTGGTCATGCTGGGATTTAAATGCCACAGCTATCTGTAAACTGTAATACATTTCTTAACATTTAATGGGCAAGAATTCTGATCAAGACTGTTCGGTCTTTTGTAAGTGAAATTGGCTTAGTTGCTACATGACACTTCTAACAAGAAATTAGAAGTAATACAACCAAACCACCCACCAGGGTTAGGTGTAGAGTTGCAACAAGTCCCTCATTTCACACTAATGTTCTCAACATGTTCAACTAATGTTCTCAACATGTCCAACTAATGTTCTCAACATGTCCAACTAATGTTCTCAACATGTCCAACTAATGTTCTCAACATGTCCAACTAATGTTCTCAACATGAATCAGAATCTCATCTCTGCATGTCATCATTCCTTTGCTGTATGAAAATGTTAATTGCAGCCCAGGTTAAGAACCTTTAACAATATTTTTTTTTTAGAAATTAGGATGTTTTTGTATCAGAAATGTAGCGGCATTATATTAAAAAAAATATATAAAAAACTAACGTTTGGGTTATCCCAGATTTGCATTTATGAAGCTAAGACTATTTTTGTTTTAATTTTGTGCAACCAACTCATGAACTTTTCCAAATATTTATAAAACTGAGTTTGTTGATAAGAAGTGAACACTAATGGGATTGTCAAGAAATGTTTTTCTGTTTTTGTTCAAATAATGTATTTAATAAAAATTGCATATTATTAACTTTGTGTTTTTGTACAGTGTATTGTAAATATTGTACTTATGATATAAGAATTTTAAAAGGCTTTCATGTAATGTCATCCTTGTATAGAAATGCATGGAAAGAAATGAAAATAAAGTTGTAATTGTCAAGTTATTAATATTTTTAACATCCTTTGTTCATCTTTATTTTCCGACTGTCTGTGTTTTCAGACCTGTCAACCTGTTTGACCCCAAAATAGGGAGAATAACATTTTTCAGGGCCAAAAAATAGGGAGAACAGGGGGAAACTAGGGAGGTTGGTAATTTTTCAACTGAAATGATATAAATACTCCTAAATAAGTATAGTCAACTTATGCAATACAGTGAGAAAATCATCCAATCAGTGTTTCTTGTTGTAGTTTACAGCAGCTCGCTTCGCTTTCTACAGGGTTTCTTTAGTAGGCTTCCATTTGAAACAGGGAACAGTGGACTTTGGGTACTGTGACTTCATGGCTAATATGCTAGATAGAGTCCCATCAAGCTTGAGACTTGACCAACTGTCTGTCTTTTTCTTGCGAACTACACTGAATAGCCTTTCCTGTTCAGCGTTACTGTGGGGAATTACTGAGCATAGGACTAATTGTTGGCTATTTTCAGAAATGTCCCAAGTGATGAAACATTATAAAACCGGGAGAATAGAATATGAAACCGGGAGATTCGGGTAAAAACCGGGAGTCTCCCTGTAAAACCGGGAGAGTTGACGGGTCTGGTGTTTAACTGTTAATTGCTAGCTATATTATGGAATAGTACAGTTACTGACAATGAATTGAACTATGCTTGGATTTTCAAGGAAAGTTCAGAGAATTAAGGTTTGACAGGAGAGTTGAGGGGTTTCATACTGAATTCTATTTAACATGTGACCAATGTCACAAACTGTTCTTTGAGAGGGGCATGTGGTGCAGTGACATGACTTACAATAATTCTACAGATATGGGTTTCAGTGGTGTGGGTACTAACAATTTACTTTGATCTAGTTTGAGAGGGCTCTGAGCTCCTGTAGGTCAATGGTGACGCTTCTAATGGTTCTACATAGAGAGGTCTATGTGGTACGTTGGTGTGGGCTCTGATGGATCTAGTTTGAGAGGGCTAAGAGGTTCTGTGGTCCAATGGTGACACTTCTAATGGTTCTACAAAGAGAGAGGTCAATGTGGTACATTGGTGTGGGCTCTGATGGATGTAGTTTGAGAGTGCTATGAGGTTCTGTGGTCCAATGGTGATGCTTCTAATGGTTCTACATAGAGAGGTCTATGTGGTACATTGGTGTGGGCTCTGATGGATCTAGTTTGAGAGGGCTATGAGGTTCTGTGGTCCAATGGTGACACTTCTAATGGTTCTACAAAGAGAGAGGTCAATGTGGTACATTGGTGTGGGCTCTGATGGATCTAGTTTCAGGCGGCTATGTGGTTCTTTGGTCCTTTGGTGACACTACTGATGGTTCTACATAGAGAGGGCTATTGTTTTGAAATGGGATCAACCTTAGGTGTTATTGTGAAATCATGAACAGGAGAAATTCAGGTGCAAGCACAACCAGTTGCTTTAATTTATGGATACACTCAGCTGTAGATATACTCTATAAATTGCTAAATGGCTATTTTGTTAGGTGTAACTCCCTATCCCCTCTCAAAAAGATGATTCATGATGATTCCATTAATTAAAGAATATGAAATGACAATAGCAATACACAGATAATAGTTTTCAAGAATGCAAGAATTATTTTCTGTACTTGAAAGGCTGATGGATTTCAAACATACTGGATAGAAAACCCCAATCAGATGTCACACATGGACCTGTGGCTGGAAATAATGTACTTCTGTATACTATAAGGGCTTCATTACTTCAACATTATGTTATAAGGCTGGGAATAATATACTTCTGTATCCTATAAGGCTGTCATAACTTCAACATTATGCTATAAATTCAGCACTTGATAAAAAAAATCAGTCAACAAAATAATAGGCTATTGTTTACAAATATTACAAACTGGTTACCATCAACTCTTCAAGGGTCACTTGAGAACAAAGCGAGCTAATACTTACCCTGTGCACAAATTTGTTTTGATCCAAATAAAATGTGGGTGCACCCAACCAAATGAAATCACAAAATGGTTCAAGAATGTTTAATCTGTGAGTTCCAATAGACTGAAGGTGATGGCACTTTTTCACAAGTAAATTCTTGTTGAGTTCAACATAAGTCTTATCAAGTTTGTAAATTATGAAAGCTAAAGTAATCCTGAAAGAATGCTGTCAATGAAGGTACCATACAATTGTACTCACAATAATGGAAACTGAAAAAAATCAATTTTAATAATACAAAGTTTAAGTTCATTTTGCTTGAGTAAAACCTAAACATATACTGAAGTATGTCTAGTGGCTAATGTGTAAGTAGTATCAAAAATAGATGATTGGAGCTTACAAAGAAAATATCACTAAATATCAAAACAATGAATTCTGAATAAAAAAAAGGAATGAAACTTTTCACAAATTAATTTTGATTGGGTTTACACCTTCACCAAACTAAAGAATGTAGTTGTTGGTCATTATATCATGTTAATGCTCCCTCAATAAACTTTGACACAATACAAAGGATGCACATCAAGTTTTAACAGAAGCATAAATTCTAGTTACTTCTTTGATGGAAACCCGAAAAACATTCAAGGAAGTGTACATAACATGAAAACAAGTGTGAAAGATGATGAAAGCTTGCTTTATGCTGTATTATACTAAAAACTACCACATACTGATATGCTTAGTCATATATCTATCATATTTATAGCAATAAGTTGGTATAGCATTATAATGTCATAAGATGGATGTTATCTGTGACTTGCATTGAAGGAAGTCCAGGACACAGACTGAAGCATCTTCCATTATATAGGAATGACTTGTTAACAATTGAACCAGTTGAAACTTTTAAGAAAACATATAATTTTTTCATATTCTGGAAGGTTCATTTGTGGGTCAGTGTTTTGGAATAAGGACTTTCATAATTAAGCAAAACCCCATACTAGAGATTCACGCATATTAGTCTGATCTGTGTTTGAACTTTTACCTGAAATACAATTAGTTGAGAAGATTTAATTAGATGCTTTATTGACTATTCTCAAAAGAAAGAGAAAGAGATTGATAATATCGAGGTAGAGATTGAGGGCAGCAAACACATATTCCTCTTCATTGATTTCATATTGGTGTTTTCCTCCAAGCATAAGTTGGGTGTCTATCACGATATACTGAAATAAAAACCAAAATAAACCATCATCATATAAGAGTAGTTCAAATATTGCTGAAGTTACATATGTACTGAAACATACAGCCAAAGGGGCTTAGTGACTTGTTGCCATAATTAATACAAGAACAATCAGTACTACCAATCAATTACACAACTGTTGAGTTCATGTGGTAGTCAAGCTAATACACTAATGTCAGCCTACATACCATGTACAAAGTTGATTTCATGCTTTGCTGTAACAGTTGGCTTAATTACAATCTATTCAGACTTCTCTCTGAGTTATCAGTTTACAAGGTTCAATCTGTGATCTTTCTTGACCTAAACTACTTTTTTCACAAACAACAGGCTTTTTGATTCCATACTTAAGGCATAATTAAGGAATCGCTATGGTTACAATGGCAGGTATGTGTCTGTGTGTATGTGACACTGCAATGGGACGTATGTGTCTGTGTGTATGTG
>KN886969.1:31601-47641 GCA_000934455.1 Apostichopus parvimensis
TCAGTACTGAGTAAAAATTGCCCGTTTCATATCCTAGCTCACCCAGCTATACACAGAAACATGGTCTTCAAGGCCGCTAGCAACCAAGTTTCTTCAAGTTTAGATATATGTTTCATTTCTTCAATCATAATGTTACTGATTACAATTACAACTAGCAAACCAGACCACACTTCATCTAATGCTCAAAGCATTGCTGTTACAGCACATGTTTATTAAACATACATTAAGCATTAACAGCTTCAGGAACATTCATGTTTATTAAACTGCCAGTCAGTTACTTACAAGCAAAGCCAAAAGACCCATGTGTTTTCAATGAAATAGTTGGGATTATTGTCAGCTCTGAAAGGGAAAATCACAAGAAAGCCAAAGTTAACCTTGGTGGTCTTTAAAGTTTATTGCACCATAAATATATAATATCAGTATTACTAAAATTTACTCATGATGCCCACACCTGTGTGGAACCTTAATTGTTTCACTGTACCTACGTTTGACTGTATCTAAGTTTGCAATCATTAAAACAGTAAATTAAGAAACAAAGTGAATTAATTAGAGGCTTCTCAACAAAATTTATCACCATTTATAAAATATTGTGAAAAGATATAAACTACAAAACTAAATGATATTTCCATAGAGTGCCAATAAGGTAATGCAAGAAGCTTAATTAAAACAGGTTTTAAAAGAGTTGTTAGTATTTCAGTAGCAGTGGATATTCCAATATCAAAAATGGATCACCTTTAATACTTGAAAAAGTCCAAAGGTTAAACCTAACTGATTTCTGCCTGCCAATTCACTATGAAATCTGGACAATACCATAACTTCCAAATGAATGTTTCATATTAATTTAAATACCATGTTACCAATTCAATTCAAACTGCAGCCCACCATCATTGGTTGCATGCATAATGTGCATGCCGCATGTAAGAATTTGAAGTTGTATTAATATTAGAAAGCCTTGGTCTAACCATTGAATCTGACTCAAGAATCAATCCATAGTGAACACTGTAGTACTAGTAATAAGAGACCTATAGTATTACAGGTTAATAAGTAAGCAGTACTTGTAGAATATTAACAGTGCTAACCTGAGTATGCACACATTAACAGGCTACTTACGTTGGTATGTATATTGCAATGATTATACCAACAGTTATTGTTAACTGAATGGTGAGGATCCCATAGACCTTCCTGAGAAAGCCTGGAAGACAAAGGAAGGAATCAAGAAATGAGACAAATTAATTAAAAGACACATAAACCACAGAAGAATCCCACATGGACATGTTTATGCAGTTGGTGCCATTCCTCATGAAATATTCGTTACAACTTTGTTTGCCACACAATTGTGTCAGAATTTTCTCAGGACTGGACCGCATGAAACGGATGCGGATGAAATAATAACTGACAATAAAGCTGGTATATTGTTCTGATCATAGGCGTAGGAGGCAGGGGGGGGGGGCTGGGGGGCTGCAGCCCCCAATCAATTTTTTTGTGAAAATTCGGGCAATATGCTGATAGTTTTTTGGGCACCTACTGAAAGAAAAATAATTTGCAATGTGTTTTTCAATTGTTAAACTTATATTATTATTATCATAATTATTGTAACAACTTCCCCAATAATTCTAACCAATATGGAAGGGTAATAACACAACAAATGATTGTATGTTATTGGCATGCGATGCATGCCAATATAATATGCACATTAAGATGTTGAACGCACGTGAAGCGCCGAAAAATTTTGGTTATATTTTTCGGGTAAGTCGTTACAGCCCCCCCAAATCAAATTGGGCTCCTACGTCTATGGTTCTGATAAGTAGCTAATTACTTGAGAGTATCTAGTGAGAAGGTTATGGAAGACAAATTACTTTAACTGTGCAATCAATGAAGGTCTTTACAAGAGATACAAACTTGACCCTAAATTGCCTGTATGCAAACATACTTCTACAGATAAATTGCCAAGATTTATTTGTTAGTCCAGTTAGACTATTTCAAGAGCTCAAATTCTCCCTTAAATTTGTTCTTTCAGAAAAAGAGGAAGCAACTATATGATAGGCAATTAAACCCATTTATCTCATACAAGACAAGTCTCAGCTGTTAGGTTTGTTTCAATTTGATGAAAAAATTGTTTCCATACTCATGGGTGTTTTTTTTTGTTGTCTCTTAGCAAACGTTGATACAACATTATATCCCTGAAGCATTCATGACTGGTCACTTAATTAAATCGTCAACCAATAAAAGACAGACATTCCACATGAAGAATACAATGAAAAGTTCTTACCATGTTTCACATTGACATCTTCAAAGGTGAAACCGTTGTCACCTTCGTAGCTCATACTGTTGTACTGCAAATTGGAGGAAAAGTAAATTTTAAGGATAAGATGCTCATTAGGTTCAAGAACAAAACATTAAAACATTTGATCTGTCCACATAATGACATGAGTGGAGGTTTAGCAAGGTAAGTTATTTTACAGCTCTTACACAAAAGAATTTTGATCACTCCAAGGTAATATTCACTTGCTCCTTTGCTTCACATTTCCAATATCTCAAGAAGTGTATTTAAACAAAAAATAAAGGCACAAACAGACTTGCTGTCATAAACTTACCAATAAAGACAATTTTGTCAAGGAAATAATTTAAGCAACAAGGCTTAATGAGAACAGACCCCAAGAGAAATAAGTTGCTGGTAAAAGCTATGCTCATGCAAGGAGAGATTTGAAATTGCACCTTACTAGTTTGATATCAAAGTCCACATATGAGAGAAGGATGTGTGATACATTATCTGTCAAAAGGGTGGCTTAGGACACAATCAATGAATTTAAACGTGGATGGTACGATCTCAAGTACTTTCTAATAAGTAACAAATTACTCAATCTCGCCTATGAATCTACTCACCTACTCACCTTTGAACCTATTACTCACTGATACTCATTTGACAATTCACTAACAAAAGTCTTTCACTTTCTACGAAGCTACAAATTTGTTTGCTTTGATTTACTTCATATCGTACAACTCTTTCAAGAGATTGATATTTCATTACTTAGGGAAACACAGTATGATTACCATAAAATATTAATGCAATATATTACAGCATCTAATAGAAATGTAGTATTCCCTGCATTTAACATTTAGATTAGAAAATGAAACTTAAAACGAAGATACACAATTAGCTTACTGGTATAAAACTTAGTACAAAAACCCTGAATATAGAAACATGTTTTCTGTTCAGTAAGGGGTTCTATTCTACGGACTGACCTGTAGTGAATTGGCTTTACATACAAACTCATACCCCATAAAAAAAAAAATCAAAATTCAATCTTGATCATGTTTCTGACTTGAAAAGACGGATATTAATAACTGCCAGTAATTAATTACAATTACAAACAAATCATCCAGATATCTAGCAATATCACAGAGTATCACTATGTACAGATGATATGATTTTATGGCCTTGTCTCACAATTAGTACTTACAGTTATTTTACAGATGTAGTAAAGTGTCTGCCAGCTAAACCGTGGATGTTTCCACTTACAGAGAAATCACTTAAATGAGTAAATAGACCTGACACTATAGAGAATAGCTGTATACCATGTACAGTAGGTCAAAGTACAACTTGGGTGGATCAAACAAGCTAAAGTCTTGTTAATATTTGAAAGCCCGCCAACTGATAAGTTAATGTAGAAACACTGAACTGCAGGGTATTTTAGTTTCATATTGCAGAGTAAAAAGAACTTTAACCTTCACTTCCAAGAATGCTTTCTTAAAACAAAAAGCATAGTTACATAGTTGATGAAATATTTCAAGTGCTCAATATTGAAATACTATTTGAAGGTCACCAGTGAAGTACCTAAGTATGAGTCAGTCATTTTAAATCTGTTTAGATCTCAAGGAAGGAAATCATTTGCATTTTTTAGCCAGATTAACTTTTAGGGCAAATAATGATGGCCCATGCCTTCTATCACTTCACTATCACTACCTAATCTTTAAACTTTAATCTTTAAAAGTATATTTGGAGAAACTATATTTGATAGTCTAAGTAATTTGTGTCATGTACTAATCTCTGGTGTAATTTATGCATTAAATTGATCTACAGAATTAATGACTTTAAATGTAATGATTATAGAATGAGATTACAGCAAATTTCAAAATTCAACAGCTAACAAAGTACATAACACTGTATACAGTAGTGTTATGTAAGTGTGCAAAGGGCTAAATAATATTAACTTTAAACCATTCATGTAAATAAAGACTTGGGATTTCTCTACCAGAACAAAAAGAATACACTTCTAAAAGAATGCCTAATAATGTAACACAGCCTAATGTAAAACCCCAGACAATGAAAATCAGACTATACCCCTCTACAAATTTAAGTGTGCTAGTTGCGCGCAGCTTATGCGCCGAGAGCGAACATACAACAACGTTCGTAACTGGCGCACAAAAGTACGCAACCCGCGCACAACCCACGCGCTCCAAGGGAAGCGTGCGCTCGGTCTTAGCGCGCGCGCACTAAGACGGAGCGCGCGCGTGCCATCTTAGCGCGCGCACGCTTCGTATTAGCGTGCACGTGCTTCGTCTTCGCGCGTGCGCGCTTGATCTTAGCGCGCCAGTTCTTGGTTAAGCGTGCAAAGAGGACTTAAATACTTTTGCTGACTTCTGAAGCAAACAATTTGGACTTAGAAAAAAATGTGAAGCAAACAATTTGGACTTAGAAAAAATGTGAAGCAAACAATTTGGACTTAGAAAAAATTGCTTATATGTCTTTGTGCGCGATACGTTCTTGGACTTGAACCATGTGGTAGACTTGTGTAGGGGGAGGGGCGGTGCGCATACAAACTTCTGGCTCAGTTTCATGGGAACCCGAAGGCCCTTAGGGGTTCTTGAAACAATTCTGTAGGCTATATTGAACAATATTTAAAAGCATGAGAAATGTTACAGGACAATTAGGAATGCATGCTTTCAGTGAAATGTTACTTCAAATGATCTTCAATGAAATCAAGATGCTTGTGCACCTTGGGGAATAGGAGGAAAACAGGGCAACATTTTTCAGAGCCTGACAAACAATATCTAATGTAAGTTAACAACACCTTTAGAAATAGGATACCTCATTACAAAGAACATGTAGTGAAATGAAATTTATTTACACTCATCATACAGTACATGTAAGTAATGCATCACCTAACAAATAGAAAGAATATAAAAATTGAGGGAGAAACCCATCTTTTGTTTATAAGCCAAAATAAGTATGACACATATAATGTCAATTGTGAATTCATGGTTAAAACCAGTAAGGGTTTTCCTTGCACTACACCACTAACTTGAGGCTAATGCTCCATTGTTGATAAAGAACTACAATTTGGAATTTACTGTAATTACGTATATCAAGTACTACCACACCTCTTTCTCCACGCAATCCCCCAGCCTCAAAATACATACCAATTCCTTTTGCCCTAATATGAGCAGAATAGCTGAATATATGCACAGCATTTATTCATGTTTCACAATGATTTCCTAAAGAAAACTAAACATTAAAATTGGTAACCTGGAGGCACTCATTTTAATTTGCAGTACAACCCTGAGTATTAGTCTACCAGCAAAAGAAAGTATATTATTCCACCCTTTAGTCACTCTCTAGTAAATTTGGAGCTTGTGCAATGAAAGACTCTTCTGGATTTTCAAACTGCATGAAAATACATAGCTCAGCAATATACTTTACAGGTATGATATGAATAAAAACATCACCTTGATTTTTAACCATCAAAAGATGGTCTAATTTTAATGTTGTTCTGCAATTTGCAGCAATGCTTTCAGCCACAGAGTTCATGTGCTTTATCACAGCAAGATAAGCTGACGAGCACATACATTTCGCAGAGCAACTGCAGCGTTTCGTACATTTTAAAAAGTACTTTATCTGCCCAAAAAATGTAACTCCCTCTTTAAGGTATCTTACAGTATATGAATTTCTTTTGGTCACAAGTTTGTAATCACTGCTGTAAAGTAACATGTCATTCAGCTGAAGACGAAGAAATTTGTAAAAAATCTGTGGTTTATAACCAATACATTCAACTATCAATGGCAACAGATCTGACTCAGGGTCACATTGCAAAAGACGACCAACCACTGATATGAAGCCATCTATCACCTCTGTCCTTGAGGCAGGTTTTTTCTTAACTGATAGTTTTTTAACATACTTCAATGTATCTGCCCCAACAGACACATTTTGCAATAACTCTGGAACCTTCAGCAAAGAACACAAATTATTTGCTATTTGCAAATGTGGCTTTTTTGTGCCCTGCACCATATGCAATAATTTCCCATTGATATCTTCATATGCAAAGCATGAATACACCCACAGTGGACCAAGATTTCTCACTACACCTGGAAGATGGAGAAGCCCATGAACCACAGAAAGGCAGTACCTGTCTCCATATAATGTCCCAAACAAAAAACAAAACTGGATAAGTAAACTTTCACAGTATTTAATATCATTGACAGAAATACTGTCACTATTCAAAATGACAACTGCCTCTACTAGTAATGCATAATGCTCAAAAAATATGTCATTCATTAAACCCTTTAGAGCTGGTAAAGAGTAATAAAACAGCCATGCCCTATATTCTGATGCCTTCCAATAACCCAAATGATCTTTAATACTCCTTGGAATCCGGGAAATGAAATGTGGAGGCTTTATCTTGGTAAGTCGCATATCAATTTTGTCAAGCATTTTGGTTAAAGAAAATAGTTCTTTGGAATGAGATGTGTCGAACCATAAGTGCAACAATTTCTTAGATACTCCAAGCAGAACTGTGTGCATATAATCAATAGCCATTCCATCAGCAAGATTCATACCAAATGAACTTAGAAAAGTAGGCCCTTTGATGCCATTAATGGGCTTTTTCATTTGCATGGTATGTACTTTCATAGCATCACTCAACATTTTTTCATTAGACCGTTTAGGACCAAGAGGATTAGTCATGCAAAAAGGATATGTCCACACCGAGCCTTTTCCTGTTGATGTTGAACAGCCTTTTTGTAAGCAATGACAACACCCAAAAGCACCATTAAACTGCACCATATTTAACATTACAGCTCTTGCAGGAAGGTCACATGTACCGCAGAGAACCACAGCTTTAACTATGATAATTTCCTTTTTGTCCTGAGCGTAAACTTCTACACCATCTTGAAGTTCTTTAATGGAAGCAAGGAATGGCTTCAGAAAAGTGCCCACAGCCGGTTTTGAACCAAGCCACAATCCAGCGTAAATCAAATTCTCTTTTAGGAACCGTCGTTTATACGGCAGCTCATTGATTGAAAAAAAAAGAGGCCAAAGGCTGACCTTTGATGATTTGAAGATGGGACATCCATCTGTATACCACATAAGAGATATGTTTCTTGGTTCATGTAAAAGTTTTCCTGGAGCAAAAAGACGTTTGTACTGCTCTCCATCGTAAATATCCTCAATATTGTCACTGTTTTTCTTCTTTCTGTTGAATCTATGCTGCAAGTCATTATAAAATCCCTGCCTTTTCATTAAGGTGCAAATTTGATTAACAATCGGTATTTCTATAAAGTAGGATATTCCACTGTTCTCCGAGACATCACTGCTGCATACTGGGCACCTGTCATTATCAGAGGAGCTAAGTAAATAATTACAAAAATTGCAGAACTTGTGGAATTTCAAAGGATTTTTTAGAGTTCCATAAAATTTGTTAAACATATGAAGTGTTGTCTTGCAGATATTTGGCTTTTGGCAGTGCATTGAAATTAGCACAAGCAAATCAACCAGAGCAACACCAGTAATGCTATGGCTGCTTGAAAACATCAGAATCATCAACATACTTTCTGCCAAAGTTAGTGGAGCACCTTCATAAAGTGGTTTACTTCCTTCATCTTCCGCTTCATCATGGATAGGTGGGGATTCCTTGCAGTCAAACCAGTCATCTTCAAGGTCGAACTCCTCTATACTGAGTGGGTCACACCAGTCATCACTTTCATCAATGCCTCCTACCTCTTCAATATTTGCCAGGTGGAGGTTATCATCATCCAGATCCCTGTGATGAGTACAGGAAAAAAAAGTTATGGTTCAAATATAACTTGTTTATGTGTGAACAACTATGTTAAAGTACAGCCAAGAACCTTGCATTTTTTTAGTGAATGGCAAGGAAACATGAGCTTCTTGCATGTTTCTATGATGAAACACTTTTCCATGATTTAAGTGTACTTCTAAAAGTAAAGATGACTAGAGAAGTACATATAGAGGAAATCCCCAAACCCTTGACCAATTTGACACAGCATCGCATCAACTCTATTTTCTTTTCTATTTCATTTGATCAAGGATTAAACTGCAACACTAACTAGCATCATACATGCCAAATTAACAACACTTGATAGATTTCACCCAACCTGCCTGGACATATTAAAACCCACACAAGCTCTGATCGATCGGTACCATATATCTTCATTATTGTTAAAGAAACCACATAAGCCCAGGTTGGTTAATAAAAAAATCCAGGCTGTTTGGGCAAATTGTATTTTGGGCGTAAGACAGCTGGCCAGTTGGTCCTAACCTATTTCCCTTACGACGATATGAGTCTAAAAAAGTATCACTAATGTGGGTAGCCTAGGTATACTATAAGCCTAGGTCTTATTACCTTTTTATTCCATCCGTTGAGGAGCCAGCAGACAGAGGTAGGCCCAAGAAGTGGTCAGATTCGCAGAAATTCAGATTATTAGATCCTTGTTCCACAGTATGAATGCATTCAAGTTCAGATGACAAATTCTGAGTACCCATTTTATTCTCATTGAGTTCAGGTTTTAAAAGGTTTGTAAGGGAAGGTTGGCTAGGTTCAAATTGTTTGTTTGTTGCTTGGCCTATGTATTGCGTAATTTGGAGGCTAGTACTAGTAGCAGTAGGCCTAGTACTGGTACCATGGGCATCATGTTCAACTTCAACCTCCCTTGTTGAAACGAAGTCAACTTGCCCTGGCTGAATTTCACTTACTGTGAATTCATCATCTTCTAATTCAACTGTCCTAACACCTAAACTCGCATTAATCTCCACTTGCTTGTCCATACGCCACCGTGTGGTTCTCGAGACAGTTTGTTTTGATGAACTATTAATATCACTAGGCTTAGGCCTTGTTCGACAGCGTGACTGAACGTTAGGCTGACGTTGTGTACGCCGCCGCTTAGAAGCTCTGTGGTCCTGCGTAGGCAAGTAAGGACTTGTTGGATCAACTTCCAGTAAGTGAGACATTATGAATATGAGGTGGTTTCGAAGTCACCATAACATAACGGCGACAGTGAGTTCATCTGTGCAAAACCTACGAATGATCACTATTTCCCCCCTGATGAAACAACAGGCAGGCTCGGTAGTGCTGACGTTTAAAAATACATTCACCGGATGGTCGCCGCGCTGTAATAGTTTACTATAGTATGTTAGATTAACGTTGGCAACTTGGCACTGTATACCAAATTACTACTTGAGAATAGCAATTAACATATCCCGATAATGGTCAGTTGTACGGTACAATGTACTATACAACTAAAATGCTTCCACATCGTGAAAATGAATTTTCTTAAATACGCATCGTTAGATCCTGTTACCAATACAAGTTTCCAAAGATAAGCTCATGCGACTACTTTTGGACCGAATTACTGCTCTTTAAACATTTTGACCCACCCAAACCGTGTTATTACCTGTTTTGACAGCTTACGTGATTCTTTCTCCTCCGTGGAAGCACTTTGCCAAACTATTGATGTTGCGTAAGTCGATATATGCAAATATTGTGGACTGGTAGATACTAGCCAATCAGCGTAGAACAAACGATCATCGCGCTTTAATTTTGAACCTAAGTTAGAAGTACCGACGTTACAGTACGCTGTCAACAGGTTCTTGCCGAAAAGTCCATATCTTTCCCTTGACATCTACTGTAACTGATTTCAATCAGCCATTGCGAAAGTGTTTGAATTACTGTTTTATGCCTTGTATTGATTCCGCTCAACTTTAATTAGCTGATAGTTTATCACTCAGTTTCGTTTGCATGAACGTAGGCTGAGGTTTCTAGATCTTCCGTAGCCTAACCTACTAGCCTAACGTCCTGTAGTTCTACAGCCTCGACTTTGCAAACCAGTTGTTCGTTATCTTTGTATCGGCAGCAGGATATTTCGTTGGATTATCGTCAAAATACATTCTTTGCTAACCTGTTGAAGAGATTTCAGCTTTGCGAATTACCCAGGGAATTTTAACAATATCAAGACATTTATATTTGCAAGTTAGGGCCTTGATAATGGATGCGACTGCCTTGATGCTTTTGTCTCAGACAGCGGCAGAAAATGCAAAAAGTAACACTAGGCCTAAAGTCGTTTCAACGAAACTCCAAACTGTTCGGCAAAGATGCCTTATTTACTGGGTTGACGATCGTTTAGTCAGCATCGAACCTATATCTTCAGTTGTTGAAAAAAATCAAGTGAAAGAAGGAGCTGTTTGTAAAATCAAGTGGAAAGGAAAGGGACCATATCTCGGAAAGCTTATCAAAATCAGTGGTGAGTACTATTGCGATAGGCTAACAAGTAACATTAACTTAAGAGTAACACTAAATTTACAGCTTAGGCTAAGCAATTGTAGCTTAGGCTACCTTACTAATACTACAGTAGTTACTACTTAAACTAAGTTAAAGGTATGCTGTATTGGCCCCAAATATGCCAGATATTCAAAAATGGTTAGCCTAGGCCTACCTGTGATCAAAATTCTTTATTTACCTCACTGGGACATTCAGTCATCTTGCCTGTTCATTGAGAACTCTAAGAACAATTTGGAGAGTAACTAGTAAGAACTTCCAGGAAAGTACTTTTTGAAAACTCCTAGCAATCTTAGCATGCTATAAATAATTTAGGACCAATACATATTACCTTTAGGCCTAGGCCTTAGTAATTATCTTATGCACGTGTGAAGGTGGGACCTATATTGGTGCAGCTAACGAATCAATTTGTTTGTTACTCGGCGAATCTTTTAGACTTTACTGATAAAAACCTTCAAAAGGCGCTATGGTTTTCTTTGGCGTCTATAGTATTAATAAAACTGCCCAGTGTCCGAAAAGAGCTAGCCCAGTGTAGGCCCCATAACCAGTGCAGTTAATGCTGTTAATTCGTTCAACAGACTTTGCATGTAATCCAAAATCCACAAAAACATAAACTTGTGCTGATGTAGGCCTACACATAACACAACATTTGATAGCCTAGCCCTCAACGCAGATGATTGGAAGGCTGCAAAATTGCAGAGCAATGGAATCAGTAAATAGGCTACTTTATATTTTTTGTTGGTTTTCTCTGACGTTACAAGTACAAGGAAGCCTAGGCCTAGGCCACATGCTTATTGGCGTCAAGAAATAAATTTAAAGCGTTCTAAAGAATATTTACTTAGTTATGGAGTCATCATTTCAAAAGCATGGTCCTTCTTTATCAGGTCCAAACAAGACAAATGAAGGTATGCATTAATATTGCAACAAAGCAAAGTAATTTTTCAGAAAGTTGCTCATTGTCTTGAAAAATCCTGTACAAATGGAAATTGATTAGCCTAGGTTTCCCTAGGAACTTTGTGGTGTGTAAAAATGAAAACATTTCTGTGAATAGTGTTAATACGACAAATATGTCTACTGTACACTTTAAATATGTCACGCATCATTAATGTTCATTAATTTATTTGTTGCTACTTTTCGAGTCTTTACAGTAGTTTAACTGTACTTCATCCCTTTAATGCAAGTCATTTATCTGACAACCAAAGTCACCAAACCTTACCTGCAGGCTACAGTAATACCTACTGTATGACATCAGTCATCAGTCTTCTCTGTACTTTTTCAATACAATAAATCATCCTGCCCTGCTCCTTTAAAACCCCAATGATTTCCCCCCCCCCTTATGTCTGGGGCTGCATATAACCATACATGTACCATGGTTCTGTAATCCTATTGTTTAAAATTTTTTATTAACTAGAGTTCTTATACTATAGAGGTAACCAACTGTGATCATCATTGTTTTCTGTACAATCATTCACAGCTGACTCTAAAGTATTACGTGAAGAGCAGTTTAAACTTGAAGAGGCCCTTTTTCAAGTAACGGATCCCCAAGAAGGCCAATCAGCTCCACGTCAGGATGAGTGTATAGCTTCTACAAAAGGAAGAAAGAGGACAAAGCCCAGGAAACTACTTGAGGCAACAGATGTGGAGGAAGAGGAAACGGCTGACAAAGCTTCACTGCCCACGAAAAAAGCAAAGGAGACCAAGGCAAAGATGTCAAAACTTTCCGCCAAGGTTGATGCCCAGAGGGCTGTCTTTGAACAATATTTGAAGGAAAGCCCCACTTATACATCAACTTCCACAGGAGAACCTGAGCCTGCAACAGATATTCCTCTTCCAGAACCAATTATTAGCAACACTGACAATGCAATGCCTGCCCAGTTTACTTCATTCACAGCCCTACTGAATGATTCAGGAGATGAAGGAAACTGTCTTGAAGGAGTCTCACGGGCTGTAAAAGTTCTTCACGATGATTCTAATCTTTTTAATGACTGTACAAACCTGGATGAAATTCATTTCTTGAGACAGGAAGTAGACAGACTTCTGTGGGTAATTGAAACAAATGACCAGGAAATTCAAGATTTGAGACAAAGGCTCAGTGAAAGTCATGACTGTTACAACTCACCAGCACCAGAGAAGACAGTAATGAACGAGATCAGTAAGTTTATTGCTCTGTTTTTGGACCAGAATATTATTTTTTCTGGCTATATTGTTAAACCATATTATTATTTCAAGGACAAGGACCACAAAAACCCAGACTTTTGCCAGGTTTCCCTCTTTTCCTTACTGTGAGAAAACCTTGTTTAATCTGTGTTATTGGACTTCACCTAGAAAAATGTAAAGTTTAACCAACATTTCAGGGTTCAATTGGTACATACTGTAGGTAATGATTGCTAATTGTCTCATTTCCCTTCATGAATGGATATGATAGAAAAATGAGTTCTTTTATAATCTCCTGTTCATTAGATGTGACTCCAAGGAAGATTAAATTCCTCAGTGACCTGACAAAGACTTTGTCCTGTATGGTCACAGAGACTGCACCACCATTGATGACTACGCCACCATTGTTGACTACGCCACCATCGTTGACTACGCCACCATCGTTGACTACGCCACCATCGTTGACTACGCCACCATCTTCAACCATACCTGCAACGAGTACACGGGGGGCAACAACAAGTAGCTCCGTCACAGAAATAGGGGACACATCAATGTCATCATCACCATTCGGTGATCAGGATGAGGTTTGTTCTTTTGTAGCTTTGTTTCTATTTTGCGCTGTGCGGTAACAAATTTGTCCTGCTTACAGTCCTAGCATATCATAAAAAAAAGTGCTCTATGAAAATACTTGAAATTCAATTGTAAGTGTATGAATCACCTTGGAAAGGCAAACCCTACCTTGTAAGTACAGGTGCATATGAATAAGCAACAAAAGCTTGTGTCTTAATCAAAAAAAGAAAAATGTTTGTAAAAAATTCAGGTAGAGATTGCACAACTTGTCCCAGCCTGTAATAATTTCACAAAGTTTGCACAGGTTCTGGAAAGTCAGGGAAACTAAAATAGGAATTTCAAGGTCTGGAAAGTCAGGGAATATGTATAATTTTTCCAAAGGTCATGGAAAAGTCAGGGAATTTTAAAAACCACATATTTTTTCCCTGATATTCTCAATCTAAAAATTGAAAAATGTAAAAAAAACAGAAGTGGGAAAACAAAAACACATTGAAGAATATTTCATTTGAGGTCCTTGAAAGTCATGGAAAAGTCATAGAAATTTTTGCTGTTGGAATGGGTACAAACTTTGTTTCAACTTCACATTTTTTTCAAGTCTTTCTGACAGCAACCCATTGGTCCCCCCCCACCCACTTTATCATCCCCCTTACTAATGAAAACAAATTGACAGTGATAAATATTTAGTCATTTTCTACATTTCATTGTCTCTTTGCAGAAAGTGGAATTAGTGAAAGGCACTGGTGTTTATGTCACTGTGCCAGAACGAACCAGTATTGCATTAAAAGGGAGAAAAGGTTTAGGTGTAATGTTGAGGAAAATTCTAGAAGTCCTCTTTTCCTTTGATGAGCTTCGTCGTGGCTGTGCTGTTGGAGGAAGACCAAAGGCTTGCAACAAGCAGTCTGTTGACATGAGTGTTCCGCTTGATCCCAAACGCTTGAGTGCAGCCAAAGGTGAGTTACTGTTAAAAGATTTACTTTTTCTATTTATCAAGAAAAAAAAGCTTGCAAAAGAGAGCATATATTTTAAGGTAGGTGTGTGCACCAAAAAAAGCGGTGGAGTGTTTCAAATTGTTTGTTGTTTGCATTCTACTTTGCATTTTGGTGATTGACAATTTTTTAAAGGGATATTTTGGTGGCATGCAATGTGCACTTACAGAAAAGGAAATTTTGTACCTACAGAAATCTTTTTCAGTGCACAACTGTTCTGACACTTTTTCATGTGTTAAATATTATTTACATCAATTAGATAGGTTTTTCCCCTTTTCTTTGCAGCATATGTCCTGTGCTTTTGTCAAAAGAAGGGTCTGCCAGCACCGACAGAGACTGACATCAATGCCATAGTAAACAGCAAGTGCGTCACTGTTCGTCGTAGCTTCAAGCAGAAGTTTTCCAGTTTGACAGACAAGCGGCAGTAACAATTCAAAACTTCCCTGGGGTTGGGTATATTTTGTATGCTAACTTTATAGGTCACTTAAAACTTCCTTGTATGATAGGTACTCAACAACCTTTGCAACTCTATTTAATATACTCCATATTTAGCCTTGCCATTTTTAAAATGCCTTTAAACCTTCAAGTATTTCAATTATATTCTTAAGCTGCAACTGCACATCACCTAAACTTCTCTCAGTATTCCATTTTCCCCCTTGCCATTTTTTATACCTTGAAAACTTTTGGTAGTTTAGGTTACACCAAGCAATCTGAATCGAGTCATTTTAGTTAAAAATCAATGATTTCTTTCACCTGCCATTTTTCTGCTGCACAATTAGATATTTTTTTATATTGCATCAATCTTTTTTGATACTAACTATGATATCTTGCCAGTTTTTTTTATATTCATATTAATTAAACTGTTAACTAAAACTACATTAGTTCATTACTCTTATATTGTAAAGTTGCATGACACTGTTGACTTAATGAACCAAGTCTATGTTCACAGTTTTAAGCCTTGTTAGTTTCTCCAACCTTTAATAAAAATATTAAATCACTTAATTGTATTAATATTCTATCCGTCAACTGCCAATGCTTACACCCTAAACAATTCTACTCATCAGCAGTATTCTCACCAAGATCTTTTCTTTTCATTAAAATACCTTTTAATATTAATCTGTGCACATGAGACATGTTGTCTCATTTTACTTCACAATACATTTTATTTTAGACATTTAAATTGAAAAATTTGTTTTCTCTTTTCTGCTTTGGAGCTATATGTGCTTATATAGCTGCATGCACCCTTAAGCTTCTTGTGTGCTTCTATATTCAACAACAAACCGCAGCGCGCTCAAGTAGCGGGCACAGCTTGCTCAAGTAGCGTGCATTGTTTCTATGCTTCTGGCGCGCTACAGTGCGCAGCTTGCGTGCGACACGCTACTTTGCTAGCGTACATTGTTTCAAATCGCACGCGATCCGTTTGCGTTTTGCGCGCTTAAAGCTGGACAGCGCGGCACGCTGTAGCGCGCAGCTTGCGTGCGACTTTTGCTAGCGTATATAGTTTCAAATCGCCCTCGCTCGGTTTGCGTTTCGCGCGCGGCACGCTGAAGCGCGCAGCTTGCGTGCGACGCGCTACTTTTGCTAGCGTACAATGTTTCAAATTGCACGCGAACCGTTTGCATTTCGCGCACTCTTCACGCGTGCAGACATGGGAAATATTTGTAGAGGGGTACTAATGAAAACCAGTAGATTAACTTGTCATATTAGTAACATTGTTCATTAAAACCAGCATTCATTAAAACCAGCATATTAACAATTTATTAGC
>KN886969.1:68535-78720 GCA_000934455.1 Apostichopus parvimensis
TGTAGCGTTTCGATAGCATAGTTCGAAAAAGCCGAGGAGAAGATAGCAAATTGTCCACAATTTTGTCAACAGTAATTCAAAAGAACGTCTGTAAGTTAGGTCTATGCCTACGTTAAAAAATGTAGCAGTAAGCTACAATAGGCTAGGCCTACCCGTAGTAAAGTTATGTCCCTAACCGCGTTAGCCTAACTTAGGCTAACTAATAATGAATTTTACCTTTTATAGTTGGCCTGGATTGAGAAATGGTTTCTGAATTTCGACAGAAAGTTGTTATATTTTGCTAGTAAAACTAAACATATGATTTAGAAACATTCGGATGATATTGATAGGCAGGGTAAAAAAGTTGCAATATCATTAGGCTATCAATAGTTGCATTATCAGTATAGTCAGTATTGCGAAGTTCGGAACACTGCGAAGTTCGGACACCCCTAAGAAATACACGATTTCACCATGACAACCTATAGCAACAGCCAATTTCACAAAAAACTACGAAGCTACAGATACTTTCTCTCCAAAATGACCCGTGTGCAAGTAAGTACTTACATTCATTATTTGTCAATAAAATGATGGAGATCTATGAAGTCTGTTATAATTACTGAAAGAGCAACTGCGCCACCAATTTTATCACAAGCGCCACACAGTGGGACCGGGTGTCCGAACTTCGCAAAGAAATACCAGTTCCACAATCACGAAGAATCTTCTTGGAATACAACGTGAAAACAGTTTGCAGGAAAGAAAGTTTGGCCGTGTATCGTAATATAACACACTTCTCCCACCATATCAAGTATATTTTCAGGTGATTTATACCAGAAGATATAGTTTTGGTGTGTCTTAAGGCTTAGGTGTCCGAACTTCAAAGTGTCCATGCTACTAATAATACGGCACTCTGATTCTGAATGGTGCAAAAAAGTTTATTAATTAGGCCTAGCTCCTACTGCCATTAATTTAGAACTAGGGCTAGGCCTACTTCATCATGAGATTTAAAATTGCCAATAAATAGCAAATTAGGTTTTTCCCTGGCCATGAAAGTAATGTTTGTCCCAGGAACTGATTTTTTTTTCTGTTAGAACAGGAGGGATACTCAGTCATAATGGTATTGGTGGGGGAGTTTTACTGTATGTTACTTAGGGATGATATTGTAAGTATTGAGAAGTCTCAGTTGCAAGGTTCTTTTGTCAATTCTGTCTGGTGCGAGTTGTCCACAGACAACTCCAAGACGTTCAGTAGTGTTATTACTATTGGTGTCGTTCTCCTCTTTGTGAAGTTCGCGATGGTTTGCTGTTTGAATCAGTTAGAAAGGCTGCTTAAGGTTGTAATAATAGGTGACTTTAAATTTTCTAGCATTAACTGGATTGATGGTTCCAGTGGTAGGCCCTAGGAAGGGTAATAAATTTCTAGGTGTTATGCAAGATTGATTTTTACATCAGCATGTTACTTGACCTAATAGGGGGGGGGGGGCTAACATCCTGGAGAAACTAGGAACTAGTGATCATGGTATACTAGCTTTTGATGTTGTTTGCAAGGCCGTAAATTCAGTTAGCAAGGAAAAGGTCTATGATTTTTGAAGATCAGATACAGAGGCAATTGAAACTTTACTTAAGGATAAAGATTGGATTAATTTGCTTATAGACATGAGTGTTTCTCAGTCTTGGATCTGTTTAGCCAAGAAGTTAGAATGAAGTGCTCTGGACTATTCTTGTCAGTTGTTTTAGCACAGAACTATGGTCACACATGTTAATGACATTTCTTTCAAGCAAAGAGAAAAATTGACAAGAATTTAACAAAGTATCTTATCTTGACCAATTTCAGACCTTAAACTATACTGTCATACTGTAGTTCCATAGTATCCCTTCTGTACATGACAATGTGCCTGAAGTTGAAGAGATAAAAAATAACCATAAACTAGTAGTTTCCTTTTTGTGGATATGATTTTGATTTCATTAAGATAGAATCACATTGTCAATTGAGGCTTTTGTTATCTTGCAGCTTGCTCATACTGAAGTGGTATTTGAATAATGGACAGTACAAATGTATTCTGGAATTGTCCCCACAGTCTCACTGTGGTAAGTAAACTGTACTTGAATCCTTTTGATAGTTGCTTTTAGCCCTTCAAATGTAGAACTTTAAGCACTTTTAATCAACTGCAGCAGCAAAACAAAACTTTAATAAAATGTCAGGAACCCTTGAACATTTGTAACTTCCACAATCAAGTTGAGAGGCATAACAGTTTATTAACTTGGTAAAGCATTATGAACATTTTTGAGATAGGCTTAATAATTTTCAGTATTATTTATTCCTAACAAGCAAACACATATGCTGAAAGTTGCACAAGGTAATGTTTCAATAGGAGCATCATCTGTATGTATATTAAAAGTAACATCCACATTGTTTGGATATTTTCCAAAATGAAAAAAGTAATTGTAAGTATATACATTGTAATATTCACCTTGCTTTTAAAATGCCAAAATTATGCACAGACTTTATCAATTTAAATCTGGCATTTTAATTGTGGGAAGCGGAAAACAGTTATTCTTTTAAAAGTCTGACATTTATATAAGTAACAAACAACTGCAAGATTATACACAGCTAGGTTTCCCTGTTTTCAACCTAGCTAGGGAATCTGTTTTTTCTTGGAGAGTGAGGTATTTGGGGGAAAAGATTTTTTTTTTGTGTAAGTACACACAGTCTTAAACAACATGCCTTGAATAATATGCAATCTCACCCCGCCGTTCTTTGAGTGAAAACGATCGTACCAGTGATATTTCACACAAGGAAGTTTAATTTCAATTTCAAATTTTGGGGCACGTTGTAGTTCGACCTTTTTTAAATATTACCAAATTCATTGTATGCTTGGAACACTATGAATTTAGCTGATTTATCACACTTTGAAATTCCGCAATTTGTCTCTACGGTTGCATCTTGGCATTTTCTTGATTTTGAGGTTTCATTTCTCAGCACATTAAACATCCTACTACCTTTCTAATACAGAAGCCTATAGACTCTATCCCATAGAATGGAAAATAAAACAAATTAGGCTATAACGCATTGTCTTGTGGAGTTAGGTCAACTTAAAAGTGTCAAAATATTCAATTTTGGTATTTTTGCTCCAAAATTATTGTTTCAAGGTACTTGATTCCTTCAGAGGTTATTATATCTAGTCCAAACAATAAAACAAATGCTTGCAATGCTTTCCTGTAATTTATTTGTAAGCTGTGCAGCTGTAAAGTTGTTATTTCATGCTGCGATTCAGCATGATGAGCGAGGGGTTTTGATGCTAATTTTTTACCAATATGTGAGAGCTTTGAGGTCTTTTTGCTTTAATTACAAGTATAAAGTTCTTACAAATAACCAAATTTCAGGGTTCTAGCTATTCTTAAAGGGTCATTCCGTGTCAAATCACGAATGGCTGTTGCTGCACCCCTCTCCAAAAATCCCCAAATTTATTGTATGCTTGGAACACCATGAAATAATTGCATATTCTGTCAATTTCAGCTGCATTGCTTCAAAATTGGGTGATTTATCATGGTGAGATCCTTGATTCTTTAATTTCCTGATGAATGATGCATTAGCAATTTAGCTAACATAAGGTAATATCAATAAATTTTCTTTGAAGGGATATAGCGAAGATCAACCTGATGATGTCCTTGATCAATCATCTACCCTAGATGATCTGGTGTCAGATATCTTAAATGACAGTGCAGAATCAAGCTCTCCAATTCCTACCACAACAGTGCAAGGTCACCTTGCATCCAACAAGTGAGATATATTCAGGGCTCATTTTTAAGAAAATTTTAAGGTTGACCTTTGTACAACCTTGCCTTCATATTTGGTTGTCCAAAGGATTTTAAGTTGTCCAAATGAAAGTACCAAAACCTAACAAGAAATGTCAAAGGTTGATGTAACAATATTTCTTTTATTCACTTGAAATCAGTTTTTGTATATTCAGTTGGTATAATGATAGGCCTTATTATGGCTGATTAAAGAGGCTTATCATGCTGTTCTTTAGTTCCATTTGGAGATTGGTTATAATAAGGAATTTTCCAAGTTTTGTTTGAAGTGTAGCACACTTACGGCATATACAGAATAAGCTAGTCGTCTGTCAGACAACCTTAGCACGGTTTTAGGTTGTTCGACGTGATTTTAGGTTGTCTCGGGGGATCGACCGACCGTTAAATTGGAGCCCTGATTTTCTTTGAATACTATCCAGACAAATCAATAATCACTGCATCCACTTATAATTCAAAGGAAGGTATATTTCTGAGCAGTGGGTTCCATTTGATATGTAACTTCTTAAATTCTACTCTTTTACACCAAAGTTTCCAGAACATTTCACCAAAGTTGCCATTACCAACAACTCACAACTTCTGCTCCAGTGGTGTGGAAAGAAATGATTTTCCCAGGAACAACTTGCAGGATGGTTGGATGAAATATCCAATGGTTGGATCACAAAAACCGGCAATGTGTTCCTTCAACAAGGGTAACTATAAACTTATGGAAGTTGATACTAAGATTGATACTAAGATATTACTTTATAGATATATTGTTATTAAACTTGTACTGACTTTTACAGGTGTCTGATCATCCAAAAAGACAAGTTTTTCAGTTTGACCAAATTTTCTTTTAAGATCTTCATGAGAGAGGGTGTTCTGTTCAAAGGACATGTAGTGTTCATTAAACACCTGTTGTACATGTATAACATATTGTAATGTGAAAGGGATCGGAACTGGCTGGGGTTGAGCCAACTGGCCTATAGAGGATGGGGAAAAGGAAAAGATTGTTCAACTTTGAACAAATTTGCATTGGGTAACTGTTAATGGTAACTTAAAACAGAGGTTCATAAAAGTTGTGAGCAAGTACTAGGCCTTTTAGGGTGTGTCCTTGAGATCTATAAGTAATATTTTCTACAAAATTTACGGGGCCCCATTAAGTCAGTTAAAAGTGCAGTATATTTATTCTTGCATTTTCTCTCTAGGCACTTGTTTTACTTTACGTTGATTTCACATTAGCATTCACAGCATATGTATAACGTACAACATTTCACACACGCTATATATATGGGAGTTTTATACGTACAGTAGTGTGCATTGCAGATGGCTAGGCCAACATACATATGGTAACTAGTCTATGGCAAAATTTCCCCGCTTCTGAATTTGACAGTTTTGTTGTTGTATATTAGTTACAGGTTTCATCAGTTGAGTTTTTCATGAACATTATAGACATATCACTACAGGCTTTAGTTGTGCACTAGCCAAGGTGTTGTCAGGGGCCATTATAAGTTTTGTGGGTTCCTGTAGAGGTACTTTAAAGTGCATGTTTTCATGGAGGACTGCACAGATGTAAGTTTTTCTGAGTGGATGCAAGCATTTTTAAGACCTTGTGTCCCCTGGACACAACTTTTAACATCCTTGTAACAATACTGTAATGTGCGAAAGTTGTTTGAACTTATCAAAATAACAGAACTCAAGAGGAGGCTTGTATTGTTGTAAAGGTAATACCTTTGAAAGCTAGTAACTTAGCACTGGACATAAATATATTGGCACCAGAAATTGTGCTGTAGTGTTTGTCATAAAAGAGATGTTCAAAACATGTAATCGTTAATGAGCTTTGATGTTTGATGCATGTTACTCCACTAGAAACTTTAACAGATATTGTTGCTCATAAAATTCATTGTTGACATGGATCATAATGTCAGCTATCTTCATGTTTCTCCAGAGGGACTAGAAGTAATTAGTTTAATTTTCCTTGTTTCACAGGTACACCAAGTCCAAGGATGATCTGTAGCGATGTGAAAACTAGTACTACACCTTCACCTGAATGTTCATCATATGCTGACGTTACCAGAGGATCTGCTGCATTGTCAACAGCTGCAAACACTATCCAAACATCCACCCCACAAGCCTTTAGTGACAAACCTAAAATGTTGTTTGAGAATTTTTTTGAGCTTGGGAAATTTGGCAATTTTCACTCCCAAGGTATCCCTGATAATATGAGAGATATGAGCAATGTAAGAAATGGATTCGATCGTGGCAACCAATACCCTTTGAAGGATCAGATGTATCCCAATGTCAAAACCTTCACACCACCAAAAACTGATTATGAATTTGTCAAAGGGTTTGGTGATGTTGCACTAAATCCACACTTGCTGCAAGCGAACAATAGCTTTCACAAAGCTGGTTCAAATCACTTCCAACCATATTCCAATAGACCTAACCTCAATGACATTAGCAAATTGCAAACAAGGTACCAGTCAGAGCTTAGTCAGTTGTATGGAACAAACTTGTCTGGTATCAATGGCAATCCTCGTGGACCTGTCCCCTCAGATAGTCCATACAATAATATAAACCATTTAACAAATCATGTTGGGTATACTGGTGCTACAAATAATCCATGGTATAAACAAAATGAAATTCATTCCATTAATGCCCTCCTATACCAGGCATCAGGTATCACTGGACTACCACCTGTCCCCCCTAAAAGACTTCCCAATGCACTTCCATCTGCAAAGATCCATGATGGGGTTTTCACATCAGAGGTAGAAATGTGTAAGGAACAAGTTGGGACAACTCTTCAAGGGAGTCTCAATGGCTGTTACAATGAACTGCAAAACTTGGAAAGAGAACGCAAAAAGGTGAATTTGATGTTTTATTAATTTTTCATATGTAGTTAATTGTTACAAGTTGGTTGTCAGATTTGTTTTGATTGTACTGTTTTGTTTTGATTGTACATACTTCAAGAAAGCTGTTCAAAGCAAAAAGGGTTACTATTCAAATGTGAACAAGCAAAGAGGTTTATACTGTCTTTGCCATGAAAATTAACCATAATAGGTGTTTTCAACATTACTTCTATAAGAATGTTTTAAAAGTGGAGAAAAACATTTCCTTGTTTCCTGCAAATAATTTGCAGCATAATAGATTAATTCTTACTAGTAAATGTCAACTGTTAATCATGTGATGTGAAGGTGTTATTCCTCAAGGTCCTTTTTGCAGTTTTATGTTCACCTTCAACACCATCACTATGATCAATGCAACCATAACTATATAGAGTAGAGTCAGGCATCTCTCTTACATGAAGTAGGTGCAGTGATGCTTTTACTGTATTAAATAAAAGTTACAGGAAGTGGTTGAGATAGAAAACAAGATAATTTGTGCTTTGTATAATTTTGATATCACTTTATAATTTAATATCTGTTGTCAATCACATTTACCATCTTCCTGAATTTACATGAAGTACATATTCTGGGGTAAATTGGCAACTGATAGTTCTATTTATTTGGAAAGATTTTTGAACACTTCATGGAGCTGATCACAGCTGGGTCTGATTTTTTTTCAGTACGAGACAGACTTGAGTCAGCAGTTCATGGGAAAGAGAATCACCAGTTCGAATGGCATTGCTGTTACTTCTTTGCCTGCAGATCCAACCCCTGTGGATCAACTCATCTGTGACATGTACAAGGAGTATAACAGGGTAAAAACAGTTGCTAGCAATGTTAACTTTTTACGGAAGCATTTAACTTCAGCTTTTATTTCTTGTAAAGCTTATATAGTGTTTTCAATTTGTTTGTAGCTTAACCAGTTCTTAAAAGGCCTTGTTACTTTTCATTGCTTTAGAATTATAGAACTCCATTGCAGCTTTATTCTAACTTGGCACATAAACTGTTCACTTCAGTTACTAGTACATTGTATGTTAGAAATGATACAAAATGTTTTCTTTGGCCAAAATGAGGTGGATGTAATACACCTAATCACTTCATGGTAACAATAATTTCATTCCATTCTCATGTGTTAATTAGGCTATGACATGTATCTTTTGCTTAAGTGTTGCTGTCTGTTTTGCAAAGGACAGAACTTTCTTGGAAACAATTTACGACACCAATGCTACAGACTCACAATGATATTCTAGTGACTGAAGTTGAAGGCCTTAGAATAAAAATGATGGAAACTTTCTGCATTATTAGGCCAAAACCCCATCCTCATAGCATTTTGTGTGACAAAGATATAATTTTTTTTCAAATTTGATTGCAGTTTGTGAATGCATCTGGCAACAGTAGAGTGAATCATATCATCCTGGCAATTCAACTGAAAATGCTTTTTTTCCCTAAATTTTTAACCATGTAGTTGTTAGAGAGAAGATACAATGCTTATAAGCCCTTTAAAGTAGCTGTGCTTTTGCTCATGTAAAAACAAACACCTACGATCATAAAATTGTCTAAGCGATTAGCAGGAGATTATGCCTGAGGTCTTACAAAATGCATAATAATTATAGGCCAGGTAGCCCTGATATCTGCATTTATGAATGTTCAGCAGAAATCATAGTTATAGAACAAGCAGTAGAAAAAATTGAAATGAATGTCTAGGGAATATAAATAAAGTGCTTCGGTTTTGGGTTTTAGTTTTATTGCCAAAATAAGGTGTTTCTAGCATTGTATCTTCTCCCTAACAATTCCCTGATTTAACTCACTTATTCTCAGAGGAAAATAATATTTTATTAAGAGGTTTACATGAAATTATAAATACATTCCAAATGTATTAAGTCTCAATGACAAATAAACGAGGAAGCAAAACTTTTTGAAGAACATTTTCCATTATGACATTACAGACCAGCTATTGTGGTCCACTCCTAGAGAGTATGTAAGGTCATGTTTTTCGAAATAGGTTGCATTCATTCTATCCTTGGATTAAGGACAATATATTGAGATGGTGTTTTCGACTAACAAGTCATGACTAAGTTTGGCATCTGCCACCAGAATATCCATTTAAAGGTTTGATCCTAAACTTGTGTTAGTGGAAATCAATATAGAAAGTTGGTTTGTATAACATTGCATTGTATTTTTCAACATTGGAAACATTTCAAGTAGACCTTCTTTATTCTCCAATGATTCCTTGAATTGACAGATTGTAACATTGACTAGTAAGATTGGTGGATTGACAAAGGAAGGCTTGAATGAAAACATTGAAAGGACATTGGACAGATGGAGTGATGCCATACAAAAAGTGGAAGGTCATAGAAGAGCAGAGTTATCGCACAGCTTGAGAAAACTGTCACCAGAAAGTGTTAAACAGCTTTACAGTCCAGGTAAGGAATTCACATCCATTACTTGATGGTAAATGTGCATCTATTGCATTGTCTTCTCTGAACCAATTTGAGTCCCAGAATTGTTTCATGAATACCTGTTTTTTTTAATAACACAGTTGTTGTGATTAAAGAGTGAGTAAAGGTTAAGGGACTTCTTGTCGACTCAGTATTACATACAGAATGCTGGTTGAGGTCATTAGCTTAGAATATTCATTGTCTTCATGTAATAAATGAACTTATACACAATTTAGAAGGTTGGGCAAACTTTATGTTTTTACTTCCATATATAATCAATGAATGAAAACAGCTAAGCACTCTCAGCATGTTTTATTTGTGCAAAGGGCTTTTCTGAACTCAGGCGTTTACATTAAGGCTACTTACTGGCTAACTGCCAGTGTGGTTTTCCATTTGCCAGTAGAAAATAGGGCACTGTCATTCTGCCAGTAAGAACAAATAGATGTGGTAAGTTGATTGATAATTTCAGTCTGTGAATTAGCATGGTTTTTCTCCCTAACATTAACTCTTTATTTCTGCTTATTGCATGCAAATATTATTATGCTGCTCTAACCCTGCACAGTAGCTGATGTGTGCATAATTCAGGAAAATGCAAGTGAAAATTTTATTTTAGCCAGTAGATTGTCTCAGCACTTGCATATTTTAGCAAGTGGCAAAGTTTGGGAAATTTTATGCCTGTGTTTTTGTCAACCTTTATTAATGCTAACTTGGAATAAATGAATAGATAAATCTGTTACACTTTGCTGTGTGCATAAAGAAATTTTTGATTCTATCAACAGGAAATAATCTGATTGCGAAGCTTGCATTTCTGTTTGAGATCACCCGTCAAGTCAGAACTGCCTTGTGGCTGTCCACTGTGTATGCAATGCATGGCACTGATCGCATTGCAAGTAATATGCGTGTTGCTTAAATACAATGGAAACAACTGTTCTTGCCATTATGTTGAGCATACTATTCTTCCATATTATTATAAAAGTTATTTCACATCAGCATTTATGTTGCCAGTTGTTGATCAGTTTAGTGACCAAGTATTTTAAGGTTACTTTTTTCTTCTTTTTATCAATTGTATAAGTAATTGACAAGGATGAGAGGTTGGTA
>KN886970.1:9422-36850 GCA_000934455.1 Apostichopus parvimensis
AGGGTCCAGGACTCTTTGAAAAAACATTTGCGGACACACACAGGAGAGCGGCCGTATACCTGCGAACTCTGTGGTCGGACGTTCATACAGAACTCGCATTTACGTGTCCATCAAGGGAAACACCATAACAGAATACCTGTTAAGTCGAGACAGATCCCCAAGTGATAGTTGGGGGGTGGGTTTGATCATGAAGCTTGCCATTTTGCAGTCAGGGATCGCGAGAGTCTGCCATGGGATGAGCGCGCTGGGGGTTCACAAGCATTGTCTGACCTGGTCACATGGTCATTATAAAGGGGCATAGTTGAGGGGGGGGGTGTTTGATCGTGAGGCTTGCCATTTTGCAGTTGGGGATTGGGAGAGTCTGCCATGTGATGGGCGCGCTGGGGGATCACAAGCATTGTCTGACCTGGTCACATGGTCATTATAAAGGGGCATAGTTGAGGGGGGGGTTTGATCGTGAGGCTTGCCATTTTGCAGTTGGAGATCGGGAGAGTCTGCCATGTGATGGGTGCGCTGGGGGATCACAAGCATTGTCTGACCTGGTCACATGGTCATTATAAAGGGGCATTAGGACAATACTTTGATGGGTGAATTGACCTGTTCGCCAAGCGATAGTGTGAAAGTAAGAACAAGGACTAATAGTAATTAGTGAGTATAATAAGGAGTGTGTTGGATACTTAGCCATTTGATATTGTAACAGGGACATTGGTCTGCTTGCTGAGATCCACATACCACAGTGTTAATATCAGCAATGGCTGGGCTTGTCATAGATGTTTCATAACCATATATTTATATTGAGACACGGAATAATTTATTTGTTATAGCATCGGGAAAATGCCTCGCAAACTGTATATCAATTTTTGTATATGAGAACAATGTGTTTTATAAGAGAGAATCTAGAGCCTTCAAAACTGCTACACAAATTATAAAAAGTATTCCCTGAAAATCTCTCTTTCATTGTAATGATGTTGACATACCACATCAAAGTATCCCATATGTATATCAAGATATATGCTGCAAATTGGTTTGATTGGTTTATTTGGTCAGACAGCTTGCCATGCTTCAGGTTGTGATGATATTATTTTTTTAACCATACCGAGACTGTTTGCTATTTTTTTCAAGGTATTTCAAATTTAATATTCACATACTGTACATCTCAATATGGTTTGACAATAGATTTAGATGGCTTTGCTACTTAGATAGAAGATAGATTATAGAATAAGGTATTTTTATAGCCCACCTTCTACCTACTGTATGCCCAGATGAAATCGACTTGTGCATTAGTTGGCTGCTGAGAAACAAGTATATACACAAACGAGACAGAATCGTACATATTGATTGATTTATAAAAAGTCAACACTATATAGAAAAGAACATGTGCTTTAGAAGACCTTTGAATCTACATTTATGTTGTCGATCATGCGGATAGTGATCGGAATAAGAGTTCCAAATGATGGATTTTTTACATTACATTTGCTGTAAATAAATATATCAATAAAATGAAATACCGGATTTTGCATCCCTGCTTGTTTTGCGTAGGCCGTTCTCTTAATTGTTGAATTGGTAGTGATAAATTACATTTCGTGTAGAACTTACCTAAAAATAATAGCTCAGATGCATTTCATTTCCTAGCTTACGGTGGTTTTATTGTGTTTTACAACCATTCAAATAGTCTGTATAATTTCTCTTTTCACTGCACACACATGTATAATGTCTGTCAATTTAAAATGCCAAGAAAAAATCTGGGAGTAGGCTAAAAGCTTAACAATCTGCCTTAGATATTTATATAAGTAATGTTTTTCTCAAGACGTCCATTTACCACTGCAGAAAACAAGTAGCTACAATTTCAGCACAGTTTTAAAGTACTGTCT
This sequence comes from Apostichopus parvimensis, assembly GCA_000934455.1. NCBI lineage: Eukaryota > Metazoa > Echinodermata > Holothuroidea > Aspidochirotida > Stichopodidae > Apostichopus > Apostichopus parvimensis. The sequence goes on from KN886970.1 coordinate 11,294, forward strand.
TTTCCAGCTTCATATTGACTGCAATTGTGCTTATATTTTACAATATTGTACACATTCCTTTTGAGTATTACTATTGTGAAAAAAGTAAGCTGCACAAGGTTTCCCGCTCGTTAGCTTTCAAACATCATTCCCGACCGGCGTCCAGTCTCAGACTGGACGCCGGTCTCATCTTGTGTCCCCTCGATGTGTCCTACATGACGATGTCTTGTCAGTGACTAGCGTACCACCTACCTAACTCTTAAAACTTACTGATTGTCAGGGTATTGAACTATCTGATATTACAAAAGCTGATGACACTAATCAGTCTAGAGTTTAATGATGAGAAAAGTAAAACCTCATAAATAATTTGCTAGCACAGTGATATTATTGACTATTACAACTGTAGCGCAGGTAATTCGCTGCTACTTTATGCGAATGAAGTATTGAGAATAATAACCACCCAATGTAACCATTTCTGGCAAATCAAAACACTATTTGTTTTATGCCAATTAATAATTTGAGTGATTTGAACCCCCCCCCCCTTATCCTACCATCTTATATCAAAATGTGTGTGCATTTGCAATATATACTATATGCTTTCATGTAACCAACCACAATAATCGCCATGAGTTTGTTTTTATTTGACGTTTCTTACAATTAGTTAGTTTTACCCCTGGTTAGTTAAAGCGCTTGGCCTTTAATAGGAATTTTCCTTTTTCCTTGTCATAGGTCAAATTGGGTCAACTGGCTTCATAACCACTACTAGGTATCCTCATGCTGCTAACAGTGCTAAGCACCTGGGTTACACAACTGGAGCAGCACAAATACACAAAAGTCAAAGCACGAATGTCAGTAATCTAGAATCATGTAAAAGATACCGTAGTCACGGCGACACATTACAAGTTATTCAGACGACGCCGCCGCACAACCTAATGAGGAGCATAAGGGGAGACCATCTAACATCCACCTCGGTTAGTGATCACTTCACGCTCGAGAGAGTGACGGGTGGGTCCGCTACTACGGTGGCCAGACCCTACTTGCGACGAGCCGATCGTCAGACAGAAAAGCCTTACCCCTGCCAGTACTGTGGACTCGCCTTTAAACAGCCGTGCTACCTGAGGTGCCACGAAAGAATCCATACGGGGGAAAAACCGTATCAGTGTAAATTCTGCCCAAAGACATTTCGACTCAGTAACTTCTTGAGACAGCACATGATGACTCATACGGGAGAACGCCCTTATAGCTGTGACTATTGCTCCAAAAGGTTTCGGCAGAAGCCACATTTAAAGGATCACGAGAAAATACACAAGAGATGATGAAAATGATAAAAAAATCCAGTCAAGGGATGGCGGTACTGACATCTAAGAAAATGTTATATAGAGAATTTAAAAACAAAACTTTTTGATCTAGTTATGCCTGCCTTTATAGATTATTCAGTCATTGATATGAGTCCCCCCCCCTGCACCCCCTCCATCCCTCTTCCTGCTAACAGCCCAGTTCAGGTTCCTACACAATTTTTGTCGTTGTTAAAGTTCTGATGACGTACATATTTATTAACTGCATCAGTGGATTTGTCACTTTCACATTCGTTTCAGTATTAAAAATGAAAGCAAGTTTGGTTGCTGTAATCCAGGTTTTGTGATATCACAGATTATATTACTGTTTTTTATAACTGTGATATATCACTGATTTTAAGCAGGCTAGATGTCAGATAGAGTAAGAATACATTAATCTAATCCAATAATAGTTAATTCCATATGTATTTATGCTGCATACATGTCTATGGATACAATATATTTGACATAGATAGATGTCATATGGGCAATGTTGGGTTATCCAGCAGCCAGATGAGGTAACTAACCGTTTGGATGGCTCGTCACAGTGGAACAGCCCTCTGTGAACATTTCCAGAAAACATATACCAAGTGAACTTCCTAATTTTGGATTGGGCCTGCAATACTGAATAACAGGGGAAGGCCCCAAGTATGTATAGTAAAGTACTATAGGGCCCGAGAGGGATAATGTGGCCCTGCTGATGGGATCGTGATTGTGCAGTTAATTGTGTACATGTATTTAAAGCACATTAAGCACTGCAGTGAACACAGAGAGGATCATCATTTCTGCTGGAGACAATTTAGAGAGTTGATACATGTATAAAAGAAAAATGGAGTTGTTTTGAATTCTTTCAAAAGAGCGAGAGCTCTAAGACCAAATAAAGATCATGTAGATCAATATTGAAATTAATTTTAACTTTACCTATGATGTCTTATATTCATGTTTGGACATTCATGGATTGAACCGTATTGTTACTAAGGTAACTCTCATTATATACATTTATTATTTACTTTTTGTAACTTAGAGTATCTGCTGTCTGGTCAGTGGCATGGCCATACATCATACCTAATGGATAGACAACCTAGTGGTGTACAGCCCATGTCATGATCCTTAAACTACCAAGAAAAGTGCAATTTTCAAGGTTGGCTAAGAATGTCCATTGCGTCAGATTCCTCCCTGCCCTTCTCCATCCCCTCCCCCCCCCTGCCCCCCCCCCCCCCTCACCTCTCTCTCCTTCTCTGTGAGTCCTGCATTCAAGGGTTCTTTTTTTCTGTAGTGTACATTAATGGAACAATTTTGGCCATTCAGTGTATTGTCCTGATCAGTGGCATTAGGCGAGACATAAATTCAGACAAGCCTAAATGAAGTGGCCAAGACGAGCCTAAAAATACTAACAAATATATGTGCAATTCAACAATTCAATACAACTGCAAGTCCCACAGGAATTCCTATCCCCCCCCCCCCCATTGCCTATTTCTCACCTCATATGGGTATAACTGCTGTAGCCCCTACAAGGATGACAGGTGAAGGGAAAGTACCACTCTTTACAGCTCATCAAATACAACGTTAATTTCAAAACATTCGTAGAACCTTTACTTACACAAACGAACTGTTGCATTAAAGGCATTGAAGACTCGCCCCATACCGCGTGCCGCGCTCTGAAAAGTTAACTTTCCATTCCATGCAAATGACGTTTTCTTCTTGTCAGACAGTAATGCAGACAGTAATGAAACGTGATACCTTGTTATCTTTTATCCAGACCTGAGATGTCCACGCTGCTATGTACTGTACACTGTGTTGTGGGTATTGACCATAGCTGTATGTATTGACTGTACACTAGTGTCTAACTACCGACGGTAGCAAGCTGTGTGTGTATTTTCTGGGATCGATGGTTGTGTCTAACACTTCTGTTACACCTCATTTGAAACTAGGTCAGATTACCAGCATGAGACGTTTCTGGTTCCTACACAATTTTCGTCGTTGTTAAAGTTCTGATGACGTACATATTTATTAACGAGTGTGCACGAGTCTTCACACCCTTTAAAGACCAAAATTGTTATCACATGCTCACCATTTCTCAATATCTTCATTACTGTATATCCATGGCACTCATATTCAACAAGTTTTGCATAAAAAAGATCATCCTTTCACACCCCCAATCAGTAGATTCCGTTTTCTACGTCAATTCATAGAGGTCCTCATCTGTTTCCTGTATTTTCTGTCCCAAATTAGGACTAAATGACCAATCAAGTATTGGATCAAGCCCACAACCCCAAGATGGAAATCAAAATAGACTTCTGGACCAACTACTAGAGCCAATGGAAGGGTCCTCACCTCCAGAAGTAAATCAACCACTCCTCCTCAATGAGCAGTCTTACTCCCCCTCCCAGGAGGAGGAGGAGGAGGATGATATAAGACAAGAGAGGGGAATGCCTAACCTCAAATGTAGATACTGTTCCGAGGTGTTCTTGTACCCCTCAAGGCTCAAAATACACGAGACTAAACACACGGGGGAGAGACGTTACCAGTGTGCCATCTGCGGGAGACGGTTTAGATTACAAAGCAATAAGATCACCCACGAGAAAATCCACTCGGACGTCCGTCCGTTTCAGTGTACATTTTGTGGGAAACGTTTCAGGCAGCAATCGGTGCTCAAAGCTCACGAGCGGATTCACACTGGAGAGAGGCCGTATAGTTGTGGAATATGTGGGAAGGCTTTCAAACAGCAGGGACATGTGAAGGAACATACAAAGAAACACAACAAAACTATGATTCTTTAATAATTGAATGATTGGTTAATATGAATACCAAAGTTTGGTACATGTATGTATTGAACAGAAATTATGTGACCAGTTATCTATACTAAGGAGAGGCCACAAAGAGATATATGCTAGAATGGACCAAACAAGACAAAGTATTTTAAGAGGGTTATTTCTGGAACTGTAAATTAGTATCATGAGCTCTTAATTGTGACGAATGACAGAGGAAGACTAAATACACACCTGATTGTGCAATACAATAATATAATGTATCATACTATAAATATAATGTAAAACATAAATAAATATTGTTTCATATATAATATTACTTGGTACAATGATGTATTTTTACAATTTTATTGTTAATATTTTTTAATATTACAGTACAATGGTAATTGTATACTAGCATGTCAAGCAGTTGAAATGCATGACAAGGCTTCTCATCAAACCTATCAATAGATGCTGTAGATATTTATCCTTATAATTGCATGGTATTCATACCATTGTCCTATATTTTTTATTCCCCTCATTTTGTGATATTCATATATGCAGCATGACCTATCCTATAATAACAATAATAATAATAAATGAGACTTATATAGCGCCAAATCAGTAGACAAAAGTCACTGCTCAAGACTCTTTACAGCGAAAGCAGATTAATTTACAAAAGAACAAGTGAAAAAATGGGTCATAGGTAAACTTTTGAATGTAGAAAGTTTAGAGCATGTTCGAATGTGATCTGGTAACTTGTTCCAGAGATAAGAGCCAGAGTATTCGAAGCTTCTGTAACCATAGGTCTTCATAACTGGATGGTGTGGTGGTCACTCTCCATCTCTGTGCCATGTAAGATTGTTAAGCTGTTGACAAGACCTCTGCTTCATCTAAGTTAAAGGAGAAGGGGGTTGAAACTTTCACACAAAGCTGTTTGGCATTACATATATAGACTGTTGCTCACATCCTTCCCATTCCCCCCCCCTCCCCCATCCATGCCCTCCCCCACTACAGCTTAAGGTTTGTCCAGTAGTCTACTGAAAACTATAATATCACATAGGTTGTTGGATCCATTTATTAGCTTCGCTTTGGTCATCACATTCAAGGTGCTGTATACCTGTTGTATGAAGTTAACAGAGAAAAGTGTGTTTGCATTAGGGATCGTACCCCTGTGCGTCCAGTTCAGTATTAATTCTTGAGATAAGATAAGATCTTTAGTCTGTCTCCCTTGATCCTACTCTATTGCAGAGTTCAACTTGAGGAAGTCTGATCAGCGTTTACTCTGTGGGGTACAGTTAGGACCCCAATTACACTGTAGGGGTCAATACAGTTCTCTGCCTCAGGTGTTTATGGGGGTTATCTAGCAGACAAGATAGAATTCAGCAGGAAAGGGCAAATGTTGAATTAGATTAAAAGTCAATAGCGCCATCTATTTCTAGCATACACATACATAGATTCTATGCTAGGCTGGTAAATTTTAAACAATTTATTACCCCACCAAAAATCGGTCGCCAATGCTGTATCAGTATCCATCGCATCAGACTCACTTGTATACGTGTATGCTAGAAATAGATGGCGCTATTGCTGCTGCTGAATTCTATCTTGTCTACTTGTAATTTAGCATTCAAACAGGAACTGGAATGATGTTAGAAGACTTCAAGAAGGTGGTGCTATACAAATATGATATTGGGGGTGCTAACCAAATGCGGAATTTGGGGGCGCTATACAAATTTGGGAATGTAAGCGTTCATCCTCCCATTGGATTTGAACAAAGTAATTGAAGTCTCAATACGTGTTTGCTGATGAATTTCGGAAAACAGACTAGGTGGGTTTAATGGAGAATAGCTCTTGCAATGGAAAAAGAGAAATTTATTTTCTGTAGCCCGTTTGGCGTGAATGATTCACCCGAAGGTCACTGCGACTGCCCATATCAGTATGCATGTTCATTACACAAATGTAACCTATAATTACTAGTATCGTCCACTTTTTTTACCCAAATTCACGGAGGAAACGTCTGAAAACACCTGTTTATTCCTTGCAATGGAAGGAAATGACACAATTTTGCAAGCTACATTGGTAGACTGAAAGAAAGATAGTACTGAAGAGAAATGACCTAAGACAGGCTAGCCTCGAAAGTGAAAGTACTTCCTAGGCCTAACGGTCATAAACAAAGAGAGATTTGATTGGAGCATGTTTTGTTGGGTGGGGCTTGCAAATGTTGATAGAAGTTTGTAGAATCTACAATCTGGAGAATTTTATTCAGCTCAAAATGTTTAATGACAGATAACTCAATAAAAATAATGATTAGTAATATGAAAATTGCATAGAACGGTATTATTTTGCACTGAGCTTTTAGTGCAGTAAGCTGTAAGCTGGAAAGGTTGAAGTTCAAATTTGACAAACACACATTGCGACTTAAAGAATGTAGCTAAAACCTTCAAAGTAACATGGTTGACTGAATACTTCTCCCATATTCCTGACATATCACTTGAATTATTAAGTTGAAAGCCTCTAAAATAAAGTATCCCTTTTGCTGTACTAGCAAATCATAGCCAAGCAAAACCATCCGAGAAAACCAGAAACTTACAAACAGCTGCTCTTTCTTAGTTTCCTATCTGAGGCATGCGTGCAGTACTTAAAGGGTGTGAAGACTCGCGCAAAAGAAACTTCTAATGCTGGTAATCTGACCTAGTTTTGAATGAGGTGTAACAGAAGTGTTAGACACTACCATCGATCCCAGAAAATACACACACAGCTTGCTACCGTCGGTACTTAGACACTAGTGTACAGTCAGTACATACTGTACAGCTGCGGTCAATACCCACAGCACAGTGTACAAACGATACAGCGATAGACATCTCAGGTCCAGCTATAAAGATAACAAGGTATCACGTTTCATTACTCTGCATTTTGTAGCGACAAGAGAAAAACTTCACTTGCAAGCAACGGAAAGTTAACTTTTTAAAGATGGCGAGTCTTCAATGCCTTTAATGTGTGAATGTGAAACCTACTTCATTTGTATCACTCACTCACCTGACTTCAAGGTAATAATAACATGTTGTATACACTTAGAGTTGGAACTGTGACTGAGCTGAATGTAACAGACATACAGAAGTGGCTAAGGATGTGACATGTATCACGTGACAGTTCATAGCTTGCCTACAATGATAACATTGATAGTGAAGACCTACAACAACACATGATAGTCAACAGAAGTCTCTTGTAATCATCTAGCTAAGGAACCATAAAGCTTCTTGGTGTTAAATAACAAATCCCTGTATTTTTTTCATTTACTTTTTTTTTCATTTTTTTATTTTATTTATTCACATGAAGTCACAACGACCTTGTACACAACAAAGAATTGATTCACAATAGATAGAAATGTTATCGTTTCGTTTATTTCTATCCAACTTAGGGCCAATTTATGACGAGAATTATCAGAGCCAACAACTGAAAGTCCATAGTACAGCTTACCCACAATGCAACAACAGGATCAGGGCAACATTTGACCCTTCAAACACCGATCAACAATATCATAGACAAGAGGCTGAAAGGACAGAGACAATTGGCATAGAGGAAAACACTAGGCACACGGGAACACATGATCCAACCACTGGAACTGACTGGCTGCCATTGGGTAGCCAAAGGAGTAGGCCATTTGAGCCCCGATTCAAGTGCAACTTCTGCGAGGCCACTTTTGCCTTCCGGTCCAAATTAAAAATACATGAGACAAAGCATACTGGAGAAAGAAAGTACCACTGCGAAATTTGTGGGAAAAAATTTGCTCAGCTGAGCAACAAAATGACCCATTACTCAATCCACACAGGAGCTAGACCGTTCCAATGCGGATATTGCAAGAAGACCTTCCGGTTGCAGTCTGCGCTGACGGTTCATAACCGCATACACACCGGGGAGCGGCCATTTGTGTGCCCTACATGCGGCAGTGCCTTCAAACAGCAGGGGCATCTCCGGGAACACAGAAAGACACATTCAAAATCATGAAAATAAATACTTTTACAAAACTTTTTTTAAATGGTGGTGGACACTGAACTTTAAAACAAACCCACAAAGTATTTACTTAAAATCAGGTTTCAGTATTGATAAAACTACAGATATGGTCAAAGATTTGACCTTAAAGGAGATATTAATATGAGAAAATAATAATTTCATAAGTTGGTCACAGAGGCGGTTCATTGAATCAGGACATCCCAATGTCCTGGGACAAGTAAGGGTATGGTTACGATATTTTGAACCAACTGACCACGTCAAGTATAATAGAATGTTTTTTACATTTATAGCTTAATTAAATGCACTTAATAAAGTAGCCTTAGGATGAGGGGTCACCCACCCCCCCACTGATACCTTTGAACCGGGAACCCCTGAGACCCTAGCTATGCCACTGGTTGGTCTCAAGCTCTTAATGATTTGTCACCCACGGATGTGTTTTTGAATTGCTGTTACTCTCACCTACTGTAAACAGCAAGTTTAAGGAGTTAAATAAAATCAAAGTTTACATAGATTTGGACTTTATTATTTGATGTGAAAGTTTATTACTTTAAATGAACTAAAGCTAATGAACTACATCGGTATCTGGGTTTTAATACCAATACAAGTTTACTAACCAAAAGCAATGCATGAAACTTAATTTATATATATTTTTGTAACAGAGACAGGGACGACCATTCTTTCAGTCCTTAAGCGGCCAAAAATTGGGAAATTTGGGTAATAGTTAGTAGGCCTTTGATATTAACTTTTAATTATTACTCTTTGATAGCTGTTATGTGTAAATGTTTTCAGTGACCTTCATGTATCAATAATTATAGTTATTTTCACAACCTTATGATGGCCTTTTTGCTCACATTTTTCATTTCAATGTTATGTGATACATTTCTTTATATACAAACTATCTAAAATCAATGCAGCAACTGCAAATATCAGTAAAGGGGAAAAAAACATAAGGACAAACAAAAGAGCATTTCACCCCTTTAAGTGCAGCCTACAGATGTATGACAAGAAAAAACGTGAATAATTTTGGGAGTTTATAAAGGCCCATAGACTACTTTCGATAGGATATTTCAACATAACAGATGGACAATGCACAGAAGTATGTACATTCTTTAGTGCTGTGGCGAGCGGATTGGGTACCAAATTTAATGGTGCCCCCCCCGCCCCCTCCAAGATTCTTTTAGTGCCCACCCACTGTATAATATTAAACCATTTGATGATGCTTACATGTAACAATGATTATTACTGTTGATGATATTCCAGAATATGGAATAGTGGTTACCATGCCGATATTATACCGATGTTGTCTCGTTTTTTTTTTCATCCAGTAGTGCTCCTGCAACCTCAGCCATTATCTAAACAGAAAACAGGTATCTTGCAGCTGATCTCCCATTCTGAAATGTTTCACCGTGGACAGGCCGATGATGTGCATCCCTTCAATTCCAGTTTAACCCAAAGGAATAATCAGCCGTCAAGAAATTTAGCAGGGGTAGATCATCATGTTCAAGGACAGGACCGTTGCAATCTGCAAAGCGAATACAGCAATGCTAACAGAGTTGCTTCCAAACTTTACCTGAGCCAGAAAAGGATAGAAACACAATGTGCAAAGTTTGCTTGTAGAATCTGTCAAAAACCTTTCAACGATTACCAGACAAAGATAAATCACGAAGTCTCCCACAAGTGTCGTTACTGCCGCAAGGAGTTCCTCCAAATCAAACACAAGGAACAGCACGAGATGATCCATGGTAGGGATCGACCTCACAAGTGTCGGTTCTGTGGAAACGGATTCAGGGATCAGACCACCAGAGCCCAACACGAACGGATTCATACCGGCGAGAAGCCGTTCAAATGTCGTTACTGCGAGATGCGGTTCCCGCATCGCGAGAGTAAGCGAAGACATGAGAGAAAGCATATTATCGCTCCCAGCTAGCAGCACAGAGGACATCAATTCTTTTCTACCTTCTCTTGAAACTTGATGAGAAGGTTAAACTTTGGAGGGAAAAAATGGTACCCGTTATCATGGGCATTCAAGTCAAAATAACTTTTGAAATAATTTATTGTGCATCGGTATCTTTAGGATACAAGGGTTCAAGCAGTTTTCCCTTTGATTTGTTGAGGGTAGCCATTGGCAGAATTTGCAGGGATCAGCAACCAGTCATCTTTCTTTTTCTTTTTTTATAAGGGGGGGGGGCCTATCCACTCCAGTTACAAGCTATCTTCAATAGGCTGAATAGGCAGATTCAATTTGTACCTTGATGTGAATTGTTGTAATGTAGCAGGGTCATGGTGGGAGTGGGAATAAGGAGGGCGCATGGGGTGTTAATGCATGGCCATGTGGTAAGATAACTGACCAATGTTGATCATTATTAACAAGAAAGTCTTAAAATACATTGAAAGTACATGTCACTGACTGTGTAATTTTCTGGTTTTATTGAATATTGCAATCGTCAATTTGATACATATTTTAATAGACACAAATAGTTTGCTCCGGAGAGCAGCATTCCAATGTTACATCATCACAAACATTAAACCCCAGTACCGATAATATGCAGTTTGATTTTCAGAAGACATGTGAACCACAGGCATGCTTTTCATGTTCTGTCAAAAGTTGTATATTAACATTCTACCATATTAGTATGAGAATCCTGCTCAGATTTAACCCACACAGATTTTTAATTTACTACTGTTACTTTGAATATGCATAGATTGTCAGTTTCACATATTTAGTGAACAAAATGTCAAATTAATTTTTTACAATCGCTAGAAACAAATGCCATACACTTCATTATCCTTGTTTAATAAATTGCAGAAACATTTTTCATCACAGTGAGTGGTATAAATCATAATTACACGCAGATTCAGAGGTGTTTTCTTTGGGGATATTCAAAGAATCGTGATTGTCATGGGTGCTGGCAGATTCACACAAAAATACATTTCTACCAATGGAGCACAGATATTTGTATATTCAACATCATCAGCATCAAATCCAAATATGCTAAAAAATTAAAAAACAGAAGGTCAGTCATGCTCAAAATCTTAACATTCATATTTGAGCCACCTAAGAAGCATTTTACATTCACTGAGTCACATTTCTATTAAATTGAAAATGAAAACTCAAGTCTGGATATATAATTTGGAGGGTCTGAACCCTTCAAGATGATACTTAGAAATAATCTTCAGAATTTTTTTGCACACTGAACTTGGAGGTACTATGTATGACTTGTTCTTACATTTCCACAGCTACAATATAAATATTTGCACATGCGACCATCTTGTATGATTATGTAGGGAGAGACATAACGGTTAGGTAATTCCCAACTTTACCCTAATATTCACAAACTAAATGCACATTTTCTTGCACCACCACCCCACCCCATTCCACCCCTCTCCCATACAATTCTGCACATCAATACTACGTGGCAGTACTGTAGAAATTGACCCCAACACAATTGGGAACATGATGTACGCCCTTATTGAGATAAACACATCTTGCCCGGGCAATACAGTGACAAATGTGTCGTTAAGCTGGTAGCGTCTGGATGGAATGATCTACATTGCCAATCCAACAAAGATAACACAGGGGTGTACCCAGGGAACAGAAGGCAAGTTCCACTCTTCTTTTGTGGCACTAAAAATTAGTTGTAAACAATATTTTGCTGAAAACAAGGTACACAGGGTCAAAAAGTTAGTACCCTTCATGCGATGGCATTCCTTCTTTTGAGAGATACTTTCATACGCACCGCTATTTAACGGTGGTATCTTCCCACAAACTGTCTCCGCATGCCCCTATTACAAGAAATCCTGGGATCCGCCACTCTAGTAGAAACATACATGTCGATACCATGTACTTGATATGGCACATTATTCATCGTTATTGGGCCAGTAGAAAACACAATGCTGGTAAGAGCTGTAACAATCAATAAATGTTAACTACTGTTACTACCGAATGTTCCAATCAAGATGAAATACATTTTCGCCTTCTACCTTGACGATTCATGAAACATTTAATTATCCATGGCTGGCCATAATGAGTCTACTGGAGTTTGCCAGTTGCCAGTGGCACCTGGGATGGAAAGTTTCACCAGTTTTTCACTTGTACCTCCAGATTCATTGGAGAAGATCTTTGTCGATTGGCCACCAGGATGGAATGTGGGCCACCATCTCACATCTGGCCCCGTTCGGGAGATCGACATGCAACAGCTCTCCTCTACTAAAGAAAACAAGACAGAAAGCAACGAGGACTAGAGTTTGTCTTTACATGAAAAAATATTTGCCAAAAACATGAATAAAATTAAAACTAATTTCTAGCTAGTGGTTTGAAAAAACATGGGAAGGTTATTATTCTACGATGCTACTGCAAATGTGGAGAAGCAGAATGGGCTCTAGCAAATCAACTCCCGCAACTGTTAGTTAAATTTACATGAAGTTGAACTCGCTCTCGCATTTTTATGGTTTCAATTAATGTCAAAAAACCCTTTCAGGTAATAGATATTTGCTTAATCGGATCCCTCTTACCAATTAGTGGACGATTTTATACATTATATTATGCCATCATGCTTACCCCCTACACAGTGATCAAGACAAACTCTACACATATAAACACAGACATTCCAAAACAAATTGTAAAGAAATTTTCTCCAAAGCATTAGAAGAGTCCTGAAATATCATGTATCCACTTCTATGTGGTTTGTCTCAAGTATGCTCACCCATAGGCTACTCTTAGCAGAGCTAAACCTGAGTTTCCCACTTGACTTCTGAACTTTCCGGCATTCCTTCCCTTTTCAGTCTTTATTGCACTTCCAGCTGGAATAACATCTGAGGAACTAATAGAAGAACATGGAAAAAATTACCATAAATTATCAATCAGGTGCACAAGTATTTTCTGCGGGAACTTTTCGGGTCCCACAAAAGAATTCTCAATTTATGACAAACTAATAGAATATGTCAATGACAATGGCAAAATGACTGGGATGTTATAAACAAACTTAGAAAGAGCCAAGAAATTTTGGGCCAGAGCGGGATAGGAAATAGCGATCTTTTGTTTACAACCCCTTTGCTCTGCCACGCTATCTATGTTTGTTAACCCTGAGGTCACTGGTTTGTACCCAGTTCTAGCAAAATATTTCTTGGCTTTTCGCAAAACTTAAACATTTGTTGCCAAACTACAGAGACTCAATAACATTTCGGAGAAGATTACACTAAATTGATTACAGTTATTTGATAAACAATGTAAAGGACTTTAAGCTAAACTTGGAAACTTAGGAAGTTACCTTTTCAACTTGACAGGCATTAGTCTTTTCCTTATTACTCCTGTATGATGTGTTCTGGCAGTTAGCTCCTGGCCGAGGTAACATCCTTTGCTGAAATCCACTGTCAAATTTATGAAACGAAATTGCTATGGTTATGGAATATTATTGGCAACGTGAAGATGAGGTGGGTGTCCAGATAATATATTCGATGGACCACCTCAAGAAAACGCAGAGGCTGTGAAGTATTTTGTTGTGAGTCACATTCAAGAATAATCTGGACACACAAAGAAATCTTCATATAGGTCAGTTTTGTTGCGTTTATATAAAATTTTGCAAACGAGGATGTCCATTGTCCAGCAAGATTTATGTAAAATGCTAAGGCCAGCCTGAAAAGCTATTCCTGGGTGAAAGGCTGTAAACATTTTGTGGGACAAAGAAATGTACTCTGTAAAACAAGTTTCACAGATGGTGTGTACAAGTCCATGCGGTATTTATTTACTTGTTTATTTTTATTTTATTTATTAGCTCATGGTTAACGCCGGTGCCCTTCAATCATAAGGTCCCAAGTTTGAGTCACTCCAAGATTAATGTATGTTGTCCAGTTACAGAGTTGTTGACAATTGACAATTCATAATCATGGACATTAAATATGAATCTAAGAGACTGACTTCGGTCAGCTTGCAGCTTTGATAAGCCAATGATGGCTTCTTCGCGAGTTCCTGCTTGGCCGGAGGATCTAAAATACATACATTTATATTTTATGCAAGAAATCTCAGTTCATTAGTTCAAAAATAAAATCTCACACATTTTACACAATTTGAATATATTTTTTAATTTTTTAAATTAAACTATTGATTTACACCTAGTAACTATCCCTATTTTGGTGGACTTGGTTTAACAAACATTTTTTTTTTCTGATATGCTTGTCTGAGTATGGAACCAGCAGACACAGTAGCCAAACTAATCCCAAATGCAGTTTAATGGAGCAAAAGAAATGAAAAACCACAAAGAAACATTGCATCAACATTACCACCATTCAAAAAGACTAGATTGTCCTCCAGAGGCAGGGTATCACCAGGAGGGAGGTCGTCGACCCCCTCGGCCAGACCTAGCTGGTACCTGTATCGTCTGTACTCGTCCACGGAAACTACCTCTACCCCTCCAGCAACATCTGAGACTGCAGGAGAAACATTCCATTTGTTAATTCAATGACTGAAAATTTTAAACGTCATCTGTACTACCTGCAAGAAACTTTCAGCTTTGGCTTGGTGTGCTGTTCTCTTACAGCTCTCATTTATTTGTGTGACATTAGATGACGTATTGCAAACACAATGTGTTGCTATATAAATGCAATTCCATTTTAGATGGACCTGTATAAATATTTTTCTAAGTTAATAAACAATAGAAAAACTGACTGGGAGCAAACAAAAATGGCTACATAGATATCACCACCAACTTTGACTTGGATAACCCTTATGGCACTGGTTCAAATCCTGATCTAGTCAAAGAAATTTCTGTGCTCTTTTCAGGCATGTTTGTATTTTCCAAGAATCGGCACATTTCACACCAGCAGACTCGTGAAGCATTATTCCTAATATATAAGACAATTTTTGAAAACATTCTTGACAATTTACACTACTGCAAGGAGGGTAAACTTGCAGGCTTCCTTCCAATTTGACAAATGCCTCAGAAGACCGCTAACAATTACGAAAGTAAGGGACCTGGAAATCATCCTTACAAAACATTCCTCAAACTCTAAATTCGACTGTAAAATGAGAGTGCTCTCACCTGATAGACTTGAAGGTGTCACAGATCTATACATGAAGGTGCTCAGCCTTGGGTCTGGGACCCAAAAGCCGTTGAATGGTGGGAACTGTTTGTTGTCGAAAAGACACCGCACTTTAAAATCCGAGCTGACATCACAGAGTTCAACCTGAAATAAGTATAGAGAAAGAAGCTACATATATGCAGCAATTCTTTCAACGGGGAAATTCCTATCTTTACCAATGAAAGGACGAGAGAAAATCAAACAATTCTTGAGCACGTTTTCAAAAGTCGGACTAAGAGGGGCTGCAGATTTACTGCAACCAGGCTGTAGCCAGTATATGTCCATTTTTTTTTTGTTTTTTGTTTTGTTTTTGTGCTCCACATTTCACACAACAGGCAATGTTAGTCTGCTGAGATTTGATATTGGTTCAGCCTTGTTCCAGCAGGATTTTAAAAGAGCCTGCTACAGCTTTCCATTTTTGGCACAGTGAATTCTTACTTATTGCAGACCATTCCACCATACTGGGTTTATGTTTCCCCTTCCTTTCAAACAGGTTTTTGAGTTGAAATTGACAAGTATTTCAATACTAGTCGAACGTGCAGTAAAATCCCATTTGAAGCAAAGTAACCCATTAGTTTTTTGATAACTCAATAATAGCCTAACATGTCAGATGCTATTCCTTTATCATTACTTCATTTTCAGGTTCAAATGGAAAAATCATATCCATTCTTTGCAATCTACCCAATCAGACTAACCTTTCTTCTCAGTCGGTACATCTTTAAATGCTTGTGAAGATCTGGCAAGATTTTGGTGTCGCATTCGATATGGAACGTTGGTTCAGCTGGGTTGTCATGACGATAGATGAGAGCATCATAAAGGACTCTACCCTGTAATAGAACACACATAAAAAAAGGTGGGAGTGGGAAAAAAAAACCTTTGGGTATAACGAATTCAAAAAGGAAAAAAGCGCAACATCAAGTTCAAAAAAAAATTGAACAAAAAAGGGGAAAAAAGGCATCCCAACAAAACGAGCCGAACCCTAAAATTAAACGGAAAAAAAAATGAAAAAAAAATAAAAAGAAACCAAAAATGGCAATAAAACAAAGTAAAAAATTAGTGACAAATTGCCTGAGCTGTTTATTGGATTAAATCAAAATGAGCGCTGTCCAATGACAACATTTGTCACAATGAGCTATCATGACCACTCGAAACATTAAGAAACCAACTTCAGAAAGTTCAGAGCATGAGCCATCATGACCCAAACAGTAGATAATATTCACAAGCCACCTACAAACCTGAGTGGAACCACAGTACATTACTTGAGCAGTCAATGAAATGAACACAGACAAACCAGATACAGTACACAGCTGGCCATTATAACATTCAGAAACCAGCTGCAGTACATGAGCTATCATCACTTGAACATTTATAGAACATATATATTGTACACAAACCATTATTACCTGCGCATTCAGGAACATGGTGTACATTGCTTTCACCCTTTCTTCTCCTTCAAGCATCTCCATATCATTTGTGATTACTCCTTGAAGCAGACTAGCTGCATCAAGTCCAGCAATTTGCAATATCCCCCTGTCTTTTAGCTCCACAACCCTGAGTGACTTTATCCCATTTGGATTTTCCCGATGTATTGACTTGCCACAAAATTTACACCTTTGCACTATGGACAGTGTCTTGGATCCTTTCTTGAGCAATGTTGACAGTTTAAAACCATTATGAGTCCCAACAGATTTCCAAGTGGTATTGAGTAATTTAGCCAGATAACTCATGGTGTCTCAATTAGCTCTAGGCTGGTATTACTGCAAATTGATGGCAGCATACATTACCTGCCAGAAAAAGGGAAAGAAAACAAAATGATGAAAACCATGTATATACATATTGAAACATTGCCATACTAAGAGTGAGTTTGGGTATAAGGTAAGTAATGTAATGTGACCAGTACTGTATGTGCTTTCATCTCAGACTTCCAATTGCAATTCCACAAATGCTTACAAGTACAAACCTCACTGGTCAAAATCTGTTAACTGTTGATGTCCATGTTGCTCACACATTATAAAATCTATAAACATGTGTTGAACTGAGAGATATTTATTCAACAATGAGTAAAATTTGCCAAGTCAAAGTCTTAAGTGCTTCATAAATGGATCCAACATGCAACAGTACATTTTACAAGTTTGGCTCTCTAGTCAATCAGTATCTTAAGGTGATCAAAACAGATTATTTGTGCATTTAAGATGCACTCGATCAGATGTTATTTCTGCGACACTATTAATGTATGGTCACCTCTATTCGCACGATAGTGGACTGAATAAGAGAAACATTATGTGAACTTCACCCGGCAGCTAGCTATGGAATAACAGGAGGTGACAGTGATGACCTCACTTTACATACACCTGCAGAGTGAATAAGGCAATGCATCATCTGTGATATCTTATGTCCCGGGCTGCTGGATTACGTAGAACTAAAGTTTGCACTAGTTCCCTGACTGCCGGGGAAATAAGCAAAGCTATCATATTATTCATCCACAAGCCACACAAAGCACAAAGAACACATACTGCCTTCATTCTTCCTTCAGGTGTAGGGAGAATAACGTGGTCCCTTTCAATATTCTCAATGGCAGCTGGACTGAGGTAAAATGGCATTTTGAAAGCTTCATGTTCTGTGTGTCTATAGTATTTATCCAAATTTTATAGCCTTGTTTACCAGATCTGAGAGAGGTGTTTCCTGAATTTGCATATGTTTACAATTGCATGTTGAAGCATCAGTGCTTAGTACTTCATCAACAAGTGCGGATACTGTGTTACTCTGCAGCTTCTAACCTCAACACTCTGATTGGTTAACTGTCTATTAAACAAATACTGTGTTAAACATTGTTATTCATCCGACTGCCAGGCAAATAGCCACAATGATAATGTAAACCATGATAGTCTAAGCAGTACTGTATACATTTTTGCTTAACAACATTACTTGTGTAGATTATATTTTTTAAGCCTCGCAAATGTTGAAAAAATTGATTGAAGGCACTGAAGGAAATATTAATATTAATTACGCTTTAATGGGAATGTTACCCAATTTCTTAGAAAATGTGCATTAAATTCTAACAATCAAACAAATTCTTACAATGAATAACTAATGCTCGAAAGGCCCAAAGTTAGGCTAGTTTATAGTTTTTATACCCTCCCTACACAGACTGACAGAGTGTTTGAAATGTTTAACTGTGTCACTGTTACTGCAGTGCTAGCCTACTGTTCTAGTGTTTAGGCCTAACTTAGAAATATGCCTAACGTTTGCGGTAGGATACTTTTAAGCTATGATACTACAGTTTAGTACGTACCAACGACATATGAATGTTCCTATGCTTTACTTTCAATCTCAAAGGTCTAGCAAAACCGTTAAATGTGGACCTTAGGACCATTGCCAGTTGTGACGAATGGCGTACTGTACCAACCAGTATCGGCCTGCTACATTAGGTACTTTCGTGGAACCGGTCCACCATATCCGACTCCTAGTTTGTTATGAAATGATCAAAACAGCGCGCTTATTTCAATTAGTGTAGAGACCCAAAATTAGTGCAGTGAGGAATGTTTGGGCCAAGCTACTATTACTAGTTACTGTACTATAACTACTTCTACTTAATACTACTACTAGCTCAGAGTAAAAACTACTCTATTCACATCGGAATTGATGAGCGCTTTGTAGGTAAAACGTGTTTATGAGACCAGTTCGTTGGTTATAAAATAGGATATAAACGAATGGGTGTAATTTGATTGACTGCTTAGCGTTCCCACTGCTTAGCAAGGTTAACGACGTTACAACTTACAACACAAGCACAGCATAACTTAGGCCCACATTAGGCTAGGCCTAGCCTAACGGTAACAAAACAGGCTACCTGGATTTAACTTTAAAAAAATTCAAACTGAGCTACGACTGTAAATTGGTATAAAGTATTAAGCCATCCGTCTTCTTGTCATATTAAGTACAGTAGTCACTGGCATTGTTATTCATTGTTCCTACTCACATTCATTGTCTGTAGTTTCTACCTGCTCTTTTTATACTCATTCATTTGCCTTTATATTTGAGTATCTAACCGTTTTGAATTTGACTACAATTCTTTTTATTTGTCTTTGTAGCTGAGGTCCTCGGGGAAGATAAGCTCTGTCTTACCTAGTCACCCTCAGTTAAATAAAGTTTAAATAAATAAAAATTAAAAAAATCTGCAGAGATACAAAGTTCACAAGTTTGATGCACAAAGCTAGAATATTTACAAAGTGTTCTGTAAAGTCAATTAAAAGAAAAAACTCATCATATGCACACTGTGGTTTTTGAACCTGTTAAATTATTGAACACTTGGTCAAATACTATAACATTGCAATCACTAGCATTACATATAAGTAAGTGGCCTTCTACATTACATTTACGCAGCTGTGTCAATTGGTAATTTCACGACCTATTCCATCATAATTTTTTGGCCAAATTCCAACGAGAACACCTTTTATGTTTGAATCCTCTTTTAGAGCCTGCATAACAAATTTAACTAACTTATAATGGTAAAGTTAATGCATGCAATTTGCTTGCATGATACAATTTCACTCAATATTTTAGAGAACTTTAAACTTCTATGTCATTCTGATGGAATTTTAGCAGATCTTTGAGGGAATCATGTAGCTAAAAAATATAACTACTGTACCATGATGAAAACTTGCACTGATCAGTATGCAACTGAAAGAATATTTTTGCCCTTTTAAATGCAAACTTATTGCATCATCCATAGATGTACATGCAACAAAGGATCACATACAATATAGCACAGGGAATAATAGCCTAGACATGGCAAGTTGATGTTGATATCATTCTAACAACTTTTATTCTATCCTTTTTTTCTTTAGGGTTTCATGATGGAGACCAGTCAGTCTTCTCAAAGTAGCAAAATTTCTCATTCAACCCCAAAAGGTACCAGTTCACCAGCATCGCAACCTCATTCCAGATCAACACCAACCAATACCAAAAGTAAATATAACAGCAAGTCACATTCACCCATGAGAGAGACCAGTTATGGCAGCAATACTTTTCAAAGTTCATCCCGCTTGTTTGACAATTCGTCAGCATCCCCTCGGGCTAAGAATTCATCGGCTGATATGAATGAGACCGGTGAATCTACTAGATCGCTTTTATCTGTCTTATCTCATAGCAGTATTGATAGTTTGTCCACAGGGAGTCTCACCAACTCCTCCACGACAAGGTAAGATCATCCCTAACCTCTATTCTTTGCATATGTCACCCCCCCCCCCCACCCACCACAATACCTGTATGCAATTTAAGTCAATTCCTCCCCCAGCTCCCCCACTTGCCCAAAAAAATTGACAAAGAGAAGAAACAGAGTGTTCTAACAAAAGTGTGTATAATTTGAATAGCAGTTTTGAGCTCTCTTATTTTTGGTTGTGTTTGAAACTTTCAATGTACAGTATCTTATAGACAATTACTCCTGTGGTGATATGAAATTGCCTTTACATTTCACTGTCTATGATATGTTTGAACAATTTCTGTAGTTGTATATTTAAATGTTTGAACAGCTCACCTGCTAGGAGGGGTACCGAACCTCAAAGAGACAACCCCGACACCGATATCTCCAAGGATCCAGAACAGAACGATGGAAAAGATGAAGAGTCTCCTCTCACCCCTTGGGAAAAGTGGCTGATTGAAAAGTCTAAGCTGGAAAGAAAGAAAGTGCGTGAAGAAGTCTGTAAGAAACTGGCCGACCTGAAAGCTAAAGAGGAGGAGGAAGAGAAGCAGAAGGAACGTAGGAGGTACATAGAGGGTCAAGTACGGGACTGGTTAAGAGCCAAGGAAAAAGACGAAAAACAGCAAAGGGCTAAACAGGACAGGAAGAAAAGACGGGAGCAAAAAGAAAAGATTTTAGTTAAACAGAAGACGGTTGAGAAAGACAAGGTACGAAGATGAAATAGATGTGTCTGGTTTCAGGTCATTGGAGTTTATGATATGTGTACACAATATCTGTGATAATATATCATAAGAAATATGGACATTTACTTATGTCTGTATTACAGTACGTGACTTTCATAGGATGCCTTCGATCGTGCACTGACTGTTCTGTGTGGGCGGGGGGGGGGGGGTATCTGTCTTCTTCTTTTTTTTTCATTCTGACTAGCATTTTTGACCGTGATATTGAAGACATGGAATAATTTGACCAGTAGGCCTATCGCATCCCAAAATGCTATTCAAAATTATCAAATTGTTATACAAATGCACAGAAGTGTAGCAGTTTTGTTTTTACACAAGGACCTTAGGATTTTATATGGGACAAATTCAAAACATTAAATTATTTCCTGCAAAAGATTCCCCATTGCTCTGTTAATTTCAATCATGTGCTAGTTTTCCTTTTTGTGGCAGAAAGTTGACTGCTATTTGTAGACTAAATGCTAAGCTGCTCAACAAAATGTTGGGAAAAGTATATCATGGGGGCAAAATGTTGACAGGAACTTTTTCGTTTTTTTTTTCTTTTCCATTTTTATTGGTCACAATATTTTGATAACCTCAATTAATTATAGTTGGATTTGAACCTATAACATCACATATGTCACAACTTCCATTGAATTGTTCATGCAGTTCAAGGTTACTGCAATGCCAAGTAACAAGTAAAGTAACAAGTAACAGATAAAAACAAAATTCAATTGCTGTTTAACTGGTCAAAAATGTTATCCCCTATTTTAATCAATTGAAATTTTTAACATAATCGATGTGCATTGACCAAAAGGGTTTGAAATCGGAGCTAGGAGGTCATCCAATTTTCAGTGGTTTAAAAAATTGTGCAGATAGTGGAACCACACCTAAATGGAAACCATCAATCTAACAAGTTTAGGCGAGGGAAGGGAGCATGGCCTCACCCTCCACCCCCCCCCCCTTTTGTCACTGAACCTGTATTTGTTTTTCCTCTTTTATTCAAACCAATGATGAGCTTTGACTGTATTTCATGTTCTTATGGCAGACCAAAAGGCAAGAATGGCTTTGCAAGAAGAAAGAAGAGGAAAAGAAGTTAAGAGAAAAAGCCCACGAGGAAAAACAGAGGACAGCATTAGAAGAGAGGATGAGGCAAGAGAAAGCTGATGAAGCGTTTAAGAAATGGAAAAAACAAGCCAAAAATAAACCTAAACCAGCAACGGGTAGCTTCTACGATACAGGTTAGTTTAAATGATGAAAGCAAAAATCATCCCTCCGGACGAAACTTGTTTGAGTTAACCTTGACCACGTTATTCTAATCTATGGTGAATTCCCAAAATAATTTTATTTGTAAGCTTGATTAGTTAAGTGTTGTTTCAAATAAAGGTACCAATCCAAAATTTTGGAAGTATTCACATGAGGAATTGAACATTGTGCAGCAAAATGATATAATTGATCACTCATAACAATTAATCTTGTCAAGTCAACTTCTTGCAACAACCTGATTAATTATACTCGCATCAGAATGTAATTAACTTATCATTTTGAGGTAAACTGATAAACTGCAGCAAATTTTGCACAGAAAGGATTGTAACATTTTGACATCACCTGCAATGCTCCATCTAGAAACAGTAACTTTAATATAAGCAGCAGAATTAACAATGAAAACAACTTCAACAAAAAACTTGAAAGTAGCTTAACACTGAAATCCTTACAGACTTTTCAAATTGCTGCCCAGAGGAGCCCTATAGTTATACATAAAGATTCTCGCCTCACCTCAAACCCCCCCCCCGGCAAGCTTACTTTTTCCAGAAAAGGCACGCAATGGAAGTCCCAGTTGCTTTAAATCAAACAAGTTTGTCTAAAGCAAGATGCACCCTGAGGAATTTGGACATTGATTGTGAGCCTTTGTGAGGGACACATTAGGATTACGAACAATTGTCCCACAGACTATTGTACCATGACAGTAACAATAAATAACTTGATTACTCCTGCAACATGGGATTTCACTCTTGTAAGGTATGACAGTTACTGACAAATTTTAGATTGTGATCATGTCAAAGACAAAGTCAGACTTTACTGATACAATACTTAGAATCATCAAGCCTAACCATGTACGTCAGAGCACCATTGTTCAACAGCAATTAACTATCGGCAAGAAGTGTGCTTTGCGTTTCATGGAAGGAAATTTTATCGGAGAATGATTCAACACAATATATGCAGTATCACACAAATAATGTTTATTATAGTGAAGAAGATTGTCAGGCTGTGGAAATATTATGTTGTTGTTTAAATGTGGTCTGTTTCCTCAGTCTTGTGATTGCCTCTTTTAATTTTGTCAGTCTAATTTGACTCTTACTTTTAGTGATAAGTTAATTTACGTGGATTGTTTTTTTGTTAATCTAATTAATACAACATTCCAGTTTATAATTAAAGATGATACAAATACGAAAAATGTTTTGTAAGAGATTGAAAAAAGGGAAAATCTGTAAAAGTATATAGATCTGTATAACAATAGTGTCCTCATCTGAATCAAATATGTAAATCTCAATAATAACATATTTGCACCTCTGGTTTAAATTTGTTGAGTTCGTAAGGAATGTCGTCATCAAAGTTTGGGAAGCACAAGCTTCCGTCCATCTGTGTTAGCTGCTTCTTGATTTGAAATTGATGTTGATAAACTTTCCAAATGCTCAACTCCCATTTTCACAATATATTGTAGCCTGTAGGCCATTTGCTTCATTACAAATGATGAGTTAATTATGTTGATAATTAAATCAAATCATTTAAATTCATTTTAATGGTTATTAGTCACTCATTACTCCTAACATCATCATCAAGTTAGCCTTGAAGAAGCATACCAGAGAGTAATGATTAAAGCATAATTTAAAGCGTCTTCAAAATTAGCATAGCTATAGAAACATACTACTCATATTTATCTTTTTTCATATACAATGACATATCAAAACTAGTCATTATTTAACAATACCAGGGATGCTGGCAGGCCTTAAATATTCCAGCAGCAAATTAGCTGAAGTGAAACCTACCTGTACATTTATTGTTCATTTATCCTATGTATTAATAAGCCAAAGGTTTGTTACCCTGTTAGGTCATTTGAAATTGACCACTTTCTCATCGCATATTGTATGGTGTCAAGACATGAATTTTTCAAATTTCTATAACTTTTTTTCTGTTGGAGAACAGCAAAGTGAATGATGTCATCATGGTTTTAGTTTTCTTTATGATAGTTGAAGCATTTATACAAGTTGAATAAATAATATTTCTAGTGTCTAAGAAACAACAAAAAGTGTCCGAGTGAATATATGCAATATGATAGTGATGTTCTTTTTGTGTTGTTATTTTAGGAAATCTCAGAGGTAGTCTCCATTCTGCTTCATCGTACTACAATCCTGTCCCATGGATGCCAAACGAAATCCCAGCAGCTTCAAAACCAGGCAAATCTTCTGGGTCTTCGACGAAAAGGAAAATCAGCAAGAAGAGAGAGAATGAAATCATTCAATCTCCGCCGTTACTCTTCAAAGACAGATCGAATAATGACACTTTTAAGAAATGGGGTAGACCTAGGTAATAATCACAACAAAGGAGTATAATTTATGATCGATAAAATCTTTGTTAGCACAAATATTCAGATTTGAAGATGAGTTAGAGGAAGGGGAGGTGTAGGGAAAGAAGTGGAGCAATTCAATAGCTTCTCCAACAGTTGAGGAGGCATGTTTTTCTTTTTTTCATTTTTTTCCTTCCCCCCCTTTTTTTTTCTTCTTTCTTCTCGTCAGCTGCTTGAAAGGATCTGTTTGATATATGCTAGCATGTAGATGGAAACTGAAAGCACTTATGAATTGTAGCATTATCAAGACTAGAATTTCTTTAAAATGTTGCTGCTTTCATGATATAGATTGCATTGTTAAAGAGACTTCTAAAGGTGATTTGCAAAATATTTGTGAGTAAAATTAACTAAATTTGCAGAAGATTATCAACATTTCTAGGACAGTTTAGTTGATGTCATTTATGGGTTTGTTCAGTATTTGGAATTCTCAACATGATCGTAACTTACCAAAGATTTTCTTCTTCCACCCAAAGATCGTAATTCGGCCTCAGTTAATATTTCAAAGAAATTGCAATCCTTTTGTAGTTGGCAGACATGTATGTAAACAGTTGTTTTTAAGCATTCTTTGTCCTGATTAATAAAGCTGGACGATTTTGATAAATTTGATTTTCTTTCCCATTTTCATGATCTCCACTACATTGTAATTGAAGCTGAGAGCATACTTAGCAAACATGAAGGAGTCTGTACAGTTATCTTTGTACAGAGACTGGTGGTGATGAATGCTTCACACTGCTCCAGTGAGATAATTTCGGAACTTGGTGTGGATGGAGTTATCATCATAGGCTACTACGCCTATACCGAGAGCCATGAGAAAGTAAAGGAACAATCACAGATTTGAATATATGATTTATTCTCTCCTCCAACAATTATTTCA